>RPOG01003412.1:0-64390 GCA_008086565.1 Thalassoma bifasciatum
CAAAATGAGCGTGGTTAGAAGTGAATTAGTATTCCGTCACATTGATACAACCTTTTAATGCTCCAGCAGCTCCTGATTATAGCCAATTACACAGCAAAAGACTGAAAGGAAAGGCCTTCAGAGAAACAAAAATACAGGGCTCCATGGCTCCTCTCAGGTTACACATCGCTAATTGTGCCCTTATTTCTATCCACATAAGAACAACCACTTCTGTGTAAAGAAACACAAACTCAAAGCGAGTAATTACGGCAGCATGTTGTGTCTCACGTTTGCCATAAAAGGAATTTGAAAGGCTTTAAACATGTATCTGCATTCATCATTTGAACTCACATTACCCATTAATTATCTCAGGCTGAGACATCAAACAAGAGAAACCTCCTATATGGGAAATAAAGGTAGAAGATTCTGCTCTTAACAAAGTGCTATTCGAGGATGAGAGTTCATTAAAGCTCACAGTCTGATCGCTGCTATATACCAGCCTGTGCTTATAATCTGTACAGTGTCAGGGTGAACTTTCAGGGCAGTGAACTCGAATAGGATGCAAAACAAGAAAAAACCTCATCTGTTTTGTTTTTGTGAACAGAAAAATGTTCTGTTGTATGTTGTCAGGTAGAAACAAAACTAGATTCTTGGTTTGAGCAGATTGATTTAACAAGACTTCACTGACCGTGCTCTGACCCTGCGACATTGAACGCTTCTTTTCCTCCTCACAGGTCGTTGCTATCGTGATGGACGTCTTCACAGATGTGGATATATTCAAAGAAGTCGTGGATGCATCTTTAAGAGGAGTCCCAGTTTACATCCTGGTGGACGGATATCACCTGAAGAGTTTCCTCACGATGGCTGAAAATCAGGACGTAAAGATACAACAGCTCAGAGTGAGTATTAAATCAAAACACCAATTATAGATGTTGATTTTTTTCATGTTTTAAACCACAAATACTGGAATGAAATGTTAGAGGTTGGTCCAAAATGCAGGAAAAGTATCATATCTTTATAATATTTATATCAATTATCAGTATCATTATCTTAATGATCTTGTTCCTTCTTATTTACAAGATTTGCTTTTCTCATGTGAGCCAGTAAAACCCCTCAGGTCTTAACTGTCACCAAATGTCATCATAAAACAACCTGAAAATCTGAGGGTGCCACAGACTTTCTGCCTCTCTTTAAACATTTTTAACATCTAATTTCATCTATTATCATTTTCCTCCTTATAAGTTCCCTTAGCTCAGCACTTATTTCTTTAAGGCTTTTATTTTGAAAGTTTTCTCTACCTGTATGTGCATTGTGGGGGGATATGTAGGTGTGATGGAGGAGGTTTATGATCTCTTTCTTTACTCGATTTCATTTTATTGAGATTCTTTTTGTTTATGTGCAGCACTTTGTGTAACTCTGTGTTGTAAGGAAGCCCTTTAAGGTCATGATTTCCCAAGATGAATTTGCTCTGTTTTCTAGAGAATTTAATTTCAGTAGTTTTCTCAAAATAACTTATTTTTCCTGTTATCTTGAGAAAACAAAGCTGCTATCTGCTAATCCAGATGCCTGATTTTGGAGTGCTCAAAATCAATAATGCTTCAGTCAAATGGTCTGAAGTTCAGTTGAACCTTAACTTTCCAGGATGGTGTGATGGCAGTTGAATTGAAGGATGTGTGGCATTAGAAATTATCCCATTATCTTGGGAAAACAAGCTTTGTTTATTGCAAATTTATCATCAAAAACCATGGCCTTTAAGGGCTTCTGGAGCATTGTATGAAAAGCGTTTTGCAAATAAAATCTGATTTGTTGATCCCAGAATAGTAACCAGATGAGTCTGAAGGTTGCTCTGATTGTTCAAAATAAATTATACAAGAAGGACAAAAGTTTATATGTCCCTTTCTGAGCTTTTTTGGTCAGATATGGGTCCAAAACATACAACCATATGTAACAATTTATGATCTAAACTAGAGAAACATCAGTAAACTCAGTGAAGTAAGCTGAAATAAGGGTTTTCAAAAAAAGTGAAGAGCATTTGGCATTTTGAATCATGTAAAGATACCGAAAAACCAATCAGAGTGACGCTAAAAAGACTGAAAATTGGCACATTTTCTTTTTATGACTTTGTTTGGAGAGGAAATTGAGAAAATGAATGAAAAAAGAAAGAGGGAAAGTGTAAAATTGTATATCAGGCTCTGTACAGCAACAGGCTGTTGTCTTAGCAACAACAAGTGCCTTTAAAATCTGCTTTAGAGCACAACAGTAAAAAAGCCACCTGTTCCTGCTTTGGTTTGATGCAGCTCAAATAAAGAGGATGTGTAAACAGACTAAACTAGATTACATTACATCTCTCAGATGGCCCATCAGATTAGATAAAAGTTTGGTAATAGCAGTTAAGCGTCTAACCAGAAGAGCAAACAAGCTCCAAAGTGCTGATTGACAAATAGAGAGAGCGTGCAGATTAAAGAAGCTGCAGGTGAATTTCAAAGGTGATGACTGGCAGATGAAATGTTATTAGTCTTTTTATTACAGCTCACAAGTGCCTTGAACAAAAAACCCAAACCTGGCTCTTCCTGTTTGGGTGGGGTGTAACTATTTATCTGGGCAAAGGATGTATGAGGTTCAAACACACCCTGTCCGTTGAGTACACATCACACACAGCAGCAGCTACAGCGGTTTAACAAACAGCGAGTGCATCAAAGCCTCAGACACAACCTGCACCACACAGCTTCTCCTCAGGTATTTTAGAGGTGATTGACAGAACTATTACCCTCTGCTGTGATATGTTTGATGACTTTTCACATCAATGCTGTCTTCACAGAACATGAGGGTGCGCACAGTGAAGGGTCAGGATTACCTCTGTCGATCAGGAGCCAAATTTCACGGCGCCATGGAGCAGAGGTTTCTCTTAGTGGACTGCCTCACTGCTGTTTATGGATCATACAGGTAAAGTGAAAGAGCTGAAGAAGATGAGCTGCGGCTCAGGTCACTGAGGTGTAAACAGCTTTTAGAAAGTAGAGCCCTGCTGCTACTTTTACTGGGAAATGTCTGACAGCAAATATTCTTTGTGTGTCAACTTTTCTGAAGAAAGGCTCAACATTACAATGAGTTTGAGCTCTGAACAGCAATATCATGATTTTGCAAGAGGTAAATAAATGACTTAATGTGTCTTTTTGTTCACAGCTTCACTTGGTCTTTCGAGAAGATCAACCTGAGCATGGTGCAGGTCATCACAGGACATCTGGTGAAGTCGTACGACGAGGAGTTTCGGACGCTCTACGCTCGCTCTACAGTTCCAACTGAGCTTTATCCTGATTCCCTGCAACGAAACGGATCATTCGGACGACCCATTTTGCCGAAAATCGAGCGCAGAGACCAACTGAGGCACACACTGGACACCGTCTACAGAAAGACGTGTGAGAGGAAGCTGGGTACGAGAGACTTTGAGGAGAGGCCCTTTGACGAGGACCCCAACAAAATGGGGCCTTTGATCAATAACGGGATCGCAGGTTTGAACCCGATGCCTTCGTATCAGTCCACAGAGGCTATGAACTTCTTAAAACGGCACAGCTATGCTGGAGAGAGGCAGGACGGACCTGTGCCTCAGAACATGCGGACCAGAGCCAGCAATTGGAATATCTCTCGAGAAGTAGGGAACGGGGTTAATAACTACCCCATGGACAATTATTTGCACACGCCGCAGATTTACAGAGGTCAAAACCTGCGTCAGTCTTACAGCGGAAACGACAAACAGATCGTGTCCATGCAACAGAACATGCCGTCATTGGAGAACACATCGAAGTCATTCATGCGCACTTTGAGGATCGAGTCCTACCTCAAAAACTCAGACGTCCCATACGGGGAGTCTTCGGACCATCTGGATCAGTATGAAGCGAGTGACAAAGCGAGCTCCTTCATGCAGGGAAGGCTCAGGACTTCTCTGGCTTTCAGGTCCACAATACCCGAGCAAATGGAGCCAAACCGGCACATGAATAACTCCTCCACTCATCTCAACTCTCCAGCTGCACAAAACACTCCAATGCACTACTCATCCATGCAGTGGAGTCCAACACCAGCTGCAGAAAACAGAATGAATCACGATGACTTCATGATGAAGAGGCAAAGCTTGCAAATGTTGGATGATAGTCGTAGTAACACAAGCAGAAACACTCCTTATCAGCCTGTGTATTCGAGTCTCAACAGGCCTAAAGGTGGACACATGATCCCAAACCCTGACATCATGACTGACAGCTGGAACAAGAGGCACAGCGTGGCAGATCCCAGATCAAACTCTCATGAGCCCTCCCCTCACTTGTACGGAGCTTACGGCAGGATGCAAGCGAACAGGAGCACAACGGGGATCAATGCTCAGAACGGTGGATATGTATCAAATCTGAATGAGGATCAGAGATCTGTCTCTCATTACGACGTCAAGAGCATCACAAGCACGAAAAGCCCCACCACTCCGAGCTGGCAGGAGCCACCATCGAGGACCGTGTCTGCTGCCGGTCTGGATCTGAACAGCAAGGATTCATCCAGCAAATCCCACTCCCACCAATTCCTGAAAAAGAGTACCAAGAAGATAAAATCCCTTTTGCACATACCAGAGAAAAAGGAGGGTTCAATCAGCAGCTTTGGCAGACAGAGCTGGAAGTCAGGTACGAGTACAGACACTATAACGGGCGAGGATGACGAGTTGTCGCAACGAGGATCAAAAAGTTTCCACAGCACGACCAGCTCTGTGAGGTCGTCCTCAGTGCAACCGAGGAACCTGCTGGAAGACGATCGTTTAAAGCCTTCGAAACCACGATTCGGGACGGAGGAGCAGCGTGGTACTCTTCAGAACTCCAGGACGACGACTCCAGCCAGTCTGGACAAAAGCACAAGAACCGGCATCGACGCGGGAAGTTGGAGCAAAGATCGAAGCGTGGAGAGCCGCCTGTACAGCCGGTTTGAACCTTTCTGCAACGTGGAGAAGAAACACCCTCTGCGCGCCTCACACAGCTTTGGCGCTCAGGAGAAAACTAAAATCATTCCTAAAGTGGAGTTTGCCACTGATCACCACCTCAGTCGCTCTTCACGAGGGCCTCATGAAAACAAACTGGAGAAGTTAATTCACAGATTTGGAAACCTCATACACAAAAACAAGTAGTGCATAAAGAGACTTTATCCAAACGGGATGTTTGTGAGGAAACAGAATATTTGTTACCAACTAATTGACTCTCAGTGTTTGTGTTTGTGTCTCTGGTGTCTATAAAGGAGCTGTTTACATTTCTTTCCTTTTTCGTATTGTACGCCTGCACTACTGAATGAGATTGCACCATGAATGCTTGATGTGAATATATGCAGCAGGTCTTTACACTTGAGTCTTTAAATGCTGCTTTCAGTCTGTCTGTCCTCTGTCGGCGTCGCCCTGAAGTGATTATCTTCAAATACTGTCAACAGACCTCATGGATGCTCTAAGCGGTAGCTGCACCAACATGTCAAAGATGTTTGCAATTTATTTCTTTAAGGCAGCCGCATACCACAGACGTGTCATTACAATATTGAAAAGATCGCTCTGCAGTTTGTCATTAAGTCAAGGTGAAGGTGATGCAAGCTAATCAGTGACATACCGCCATGTTCTTTGTGTAAATGTTTCACACCAAGGTTTCATGAATGTAATGGGGGTTGCAATACTTTGTAAAGAATATGTTTTGTACCTTAATAATAAATTTGTACAAGTTTTGTATTGACTTTCAGAAGTAATGTGCTCAAGTCTTCTCTTCAAGCTTTAGTCATGGACGGGGCCCATGGTGTTTGATTTATGGCAAACCATTCTTACTCGGATTACCAAACAGAAATCAGATGCAATAAAAACTTTTAAAATGTTTACTAAGAATTTCAAATGCGTTGCGGTGCCCCCACATTGTAGGAAAATATAAATTCTTGGAGTTACAGCCCACAAAGGAGGAGTTCTTGTTTAATTCAATGTTTCCCTTTTACATTTAAAGGAACAGTCAGGAAATGTAAATGTGACACAAAAACTTAATGAGGGGGCATTTTGCATTTTTTAAGACCTCTACTGACCCTTTAGGAGCCCAAAATAGATTTAAATAATTCACAGCAGACAAAAATAAAAAATAAAAAAAGGAAACAACAAACAAAAACTCACTTAAAAATTCTGCTTTTGCACGGAAGCACTGAGGGACTGGAAATGGAGATTAAACTGTACAGGCTGTTTACACAAAAACAGTTCAGAGGCCAAAGTAGAAGTGAGTTGATTGGATGTTTCTTTGCTCATTGCTGAAGTGTTGCAATAGTTGCACATTTTGCTGAAATACAGTAATCAGATTCTGCAGCACAAGCACAAAACTTTAGTCCACCATTGTGACTGATGCTGTTGTCCGGTTTGCACATGGCCATGTCTTAAAGAACGTGTAATGCACATGCACAAAGCGGAGTATGATGTCAGCATTTCTACTGAAAACTCTGGCTTGCTGTTCACACGGCAACGGTGGCTGCAGCATTTCAGAAAGGCCGTTTTCAAAAGTTTTTATTTGACGTTGGCTAAAACGCTGTCACTGTGTAAACAAGTGGCCGAAATGCAACAACAGTTTGCATTTTAACCCTAGAACTGTTGTTAAGTAAATGGCTCTTTAGAAAATCATCATTTAAGCTGCTGTGTCTATAAAGCTCTTTGCTCCAAAAACCCCCTTCCCTCTGATTGGCCAGCCTTCTGGAGACATGCCTGTTGGGGGTAAAGCTATGAGAAAACCTTGGTGTTTGAGGCCTGCACCAGTTAGAAGATCTTTGAGTAATGACCTAATCATTTCAGCAAGATCTCATGCTATTTTTAGATCAGTGCATATTGATCAGGTACAGAAAAATTTAGAGATTTCAACAACATGTGAACATGTAAAGGTTTAAAACTTTACTTTCTGAACTCCCAGCATTGTTACTTTGGTTTAGTTAGAAAAGCCTTTAGTTTTAAATTCAAGAACCAAATGCAAATGAAAATGCATTTAAATGTGAACTAAATAAGTGAAAGTATTTCTTCTTAAGAAAAACCCTTTCCAGATATTTTCCGTCACAGTGAAAGTTCACCAAAGAAAAAAAAAGGGGCCTAGTCTTTATAATCCTTTTGCAAATGAAATAAAAATACTGTCCTTTGAAACAAAATTAAAGTTTGGTTTCTTGCACATAACCCTAAAATTATTCTATCCAGACCTATCTTTTTCAATGACATCCACACTGATGTGCTTTCCTCCTTTTATCCTCCCTGAAATCAGGATATTGGCTTCAAACACATCAATGTCCAACAACAGCTTTTTCATTTTTGCCTCCGTTCCAAGAGAGAAATGTTTGATGGAATGAAGCACAAAAGTTTCTATTTTCATGGCTTTATCTCTCTGCTGCTTGGACGTGAATTTGATGAGAACAAACCTCCTCTTTTGTTGGAATTGATTTGACTATGAATGCTTTCCTGCCAGAATGTGCCTTGAAAATACCAAAATACTTGCAATACTAGCTCTCATTCCTTCAGCAAACTTTTCTCCACAGTTTGGACATCATCTTTTGAAAATGTATTTTACATAATTTACTTTTTAATTCAGTATTTTCTTTGTTCTCTGATATCCACTTCTGCTGTCTCAGTGAGCCTCTCTGCTCTCTGTGACCCAGTACTTGTGTCCAGGCTGAATGATTTTCCTCAATCAATGCAGTTAATAATCAAAAGTTAACATCTTAACATCCTCTGAGCGGGAGGTTGTGAATCGACTATGATTCTATTCAGTTCTATTCATTAAACCCTATACAATGAAAAATATAGTGCTCTGTATCCTCAGAGGACACTCAAATCATTTTTCCTTTCATTCTCAGGGTGACAGGCTTTGGTGGAACAGAAGAAAACGTGGCCTTCAGTCTGAAACATCCCCATCAGAACAGAATGAATCCATGTCATCACAAAGATACCTCTCTGTGATTGGTTTCTTGGTGTTTCATCTTTACAGGTGTCAGGCTTCAAGGATATCATTGTTGTATTGGTTGTAAAGTTCTGTTTTTTTGGCTCACAGTTTATTTTGTTTTTTACCTGATCTGCAGATGAAAATGAGCTTTAATTGGTTTAAGTAACAGCCTTGATTTGGGTCGAGGGTCGTCTCGTGTCTTGATCAGATGCTCAGGCTCAGCGCGAGTAAAATGTTTTTTGGATCTACCACTTAACGTTTTTGTTTTATAACCCTTGAAATCTCTGAAGAAATTTAAAATGTCTGTCTTACTGCGTCCAATCTCAGCAGCAAGAAAAAGCTTTTTAGCCTTTGCCATCAGGAGGTCATGACAATGTGAATACCTGACGGACTTGATGGATGTTGAATCCAGATTTTTGTGCAGATTTTATCTTTTAAAGGCTGTGGACTTAAGCTTTTGATCAGCTGATAAAGAGGCTATTTCACTTGAATTGTTGTTTTCAATATACAGTTGTGCCTAAAAGTTTACACCCCCTCCAGCAGAATTTTCTGATTTTTTGGCCTTTTCTCAGAAAATATGAATGATAACACAAAAACCTTTCTATCACCCATGGTTAGAGGTTGGGTGAAGATATTTGTTAACAACTCTTTTTAAAGACTGTGGTCTTAAACTTTTGATCAGCTGATAAGGAGGATATTTCACAAAAACCTTTCTGTCACTCATGGTTACAGGTTGGGTGAAGACATTTATTAACAAACAACTGTGTTTACTCGTTTTTAATCATAATGACAACAGAAACTTCAAAAATGACCCTGTTCATTTATTTATACACACACACTGATTACAAGCAAATAGATCACAGGTGAGGATGGTTACCTTTAGTAGACATTCAAACACATTTGTGTTCACTATTGTGCATTTATCTGGCCAAAACCACCAGAGTTGTGTAAACTTCTTAACAGGTTCATTTTTGAAGTTTCTGTCATTATGATTTAAAAAAGAGTAAACTATTTTTATTTTTCGATTAATGTCTTCACCCAACCTTGAACCATGAGTGAGGGAAAGGATTTTGTGTTATCATCCATATTTTTTGAGAAAAGGCCAAAAAAATCAGAAGTTCTGCTGGGGGGTGAAAACTTTTGGGCACAACTGTATTACATACGCAATCTTTTTTTTTTTTTTTTATCTCGCCTCCATTTCTTCCTTAATTTTTATTTTGAAACTCAATTTTTTACAACTGGTCTGAAGACTTTAATAAGGTGTGTATAAAAAGCAAGAATATGCAAAACACAGACCGAAGATGACACCACTTTGTGTTTTATCAATAGTAAAACAAGAAGGGGAAATAATTCCTCATCCTTCGAGGCTCAGTGCTGTCCCCAAAAAACAGCTGTGGACTCTGAGGCTCAAACATGCAGAGTGAGGTCTCTCCAAGAAAATCAACCAGCCATCTGTCAGACTATTTAATATCAGTGTAAGTGGCTCGGGAAATGAAAAGATGATTAGTTTCCCTCTAAGCAGGTTTGTGGTGAAAGACGTGCTCTGCAACTCAAACTGAATGTGCTGCTGTGCTTCCTCTCCAGCCTTCTCTTGTTTCTTTACTACAAGCTGTTATTAGTTCAAATGTTGTCATGACAAATTGAGGATTTTCATCCATGGAAATTGTGGAACAGGAAATCACCGGGGTCTTAAGACTTTCATAGAAAGCGTTGTTGCTTTCAGCCTCACTGTTTGATCAATCAAAGACTGAGTCATTGTCGTCATTTGTTTCTCATGAAGCTATTATTTCTCTTATTCGCCCAAGTACAGACAGCCTAACTGCGCTCTGCTGGCAACATACGAATCCAGCTGCCTCTTCATTGTCCTTTTTTCCTGCTTTTTCTTCTCTTTGTGGTTCTTGCCATATTTGGGGCCTGTGGTTACATTTTTCAGCTCATTCATTCGTCCTGAAGTGTAGTTTTTTATTATTTTTGTTCTAATGAGTGTCCAGAGAGCCTACGTGTAATGGTGGAGACATTGTTTACTCACAAAATCAGCTGTTAGCAGCCTGTAGAATGTCAATGCTATCTGGTGCTAGGCCCAATATTCCCTGTGAGCTGAGGAGAAGGAGGCAAGGATGACATGTTGGTGCTGCGGTTTGGGCTAAGAAAACACAAAAGCAACTTGTCCTTCCTTACAGGGAATGTAGGAGCTTTCTACAATAAGACAGAGGAGCTAGCGGGAAAATTATAGCCAAGCTGCTGTCTCTGATGTACTACAGCTCCCACCCTTTCAGAAAACTTTTTACCTTTATCAGTCTGTTAACTCACATTTCACCCCTGTATACTGGTTCGTAACATATGCCTTGTGGTAAGATAGTCTTCTACGTGTCTTTTTTCCAAGGTTTCACTCAATATATTATTTTATTTATCTTGTTTTGCTCCATACACTTTGTTGTTTGCTGCTGCTACTCTGTAGATTCCCTCCATGTTGGGACAAATAAAACATTTTCTTTTCTTATTTTATCTTAGCAAACATTTGCTTTTTCAGACAGTTAATTCATCATCCACTGCAGCAAACAGAAAGTGTGTGGATTTTTAATCTGATGCGAAAGAAATATTCTGCAGAAAACTGTCTGTCACCTCTGTGTTTCAGATGCAGGATTAGCATCTGCATTTGTATGCATATCTGTACTGAACGCCATCCATCTAATCCTTAAGAGTTTCAGTATTATATTACAGACCGCAGTCATGACACACGAGGATAAAAATAATTCAGACTTTCTTTTAGATTTTCAATGTCAGAGACAGCGTGAAATCTTTCTGCCTCGCATATGGAAGGAAAAAAAATGTTATCTGGTTATAAATATCTCCCTGTTACAACTAACTTTTTTTATTTCTTCTCTATTTGACTCCAACCAAACTGAATAAACCGTCTTATGTCATCACCTTGATGAGAAGAACAAGCAGGATGTGTGAAGAAATGAGTAAACAACAGCAGTAGCATGAACAACAGCGCTGTCAGGGCCACAAAGCTGCATGACGAGAAGAACCACTGATGAAAAACAGCAATAACAAGACAAACTAATTATGCTCCAGAGCATAATGTGACTGTTATTTTCACCCCAGTCGACTTCTGCAACTGAGCTGTTCCAGTAACTACTGTTGATACAAAGAAGAAGAAGAAGAAGAGATGGGCCTTATTTCTATGCTCCTTTCTCCAAAAAGCAAAGTTAAGAGTTTTAATTCCTGCATAAAAACAACAGAGAAAATGACAAAATTCTAAAAGACCCTCAAATAGCAATGCATGTATCCCAGGAAGCATGAAAAGAGGAAGTAAAAAGAATACAATGATTAAAGTGAGCAGTCGCAAAAATAAGAATGAAGCAAAAATAAAGTGCAGTCCTGAACCATCTCTTATTGTCAAAAAGAAACTTTTCCTCTTTGTCTCTTTTGCACAGACAACTCCTTCTTTTTGGTGGTAAAATTATGTCCAGGGGATTTTGTAAAATTCACCAAAATGTCCCGGTTTGCTCTGACTGCTTGTGCTGTGCTCTCAAATGAAAAATGCTGAAGTAAAAATGCACTTTTACAAACAAACGACTGATATACTGTAGCACATCTCTTTTCATTGTGGTTGTGACAAGTTAACACTTTTTTTTCTTTGGGCCAAACTAAGTCAAATTCTTAAATACAGAGTCAAATATTTGGATAAAACAATCAATTCTGCGACGAAAAAGTGAAAATTTTGAGTTGAAAAGTCGTAATTACCAGAAAAAAACGCCTAAACTTTAGACTTTATGAAAGAAAAACCTCAGATTTGGGGATAAAGTCAAGATTTTGTAGCAAAAAGTTGACAATTTGAGATTAAATGGTCAAATTATGAGGGAAAAAAAGCCTAAACTTTGAGCTAAAAAGTAAAAGTTATGAGAGAAAACTCCAAATTTTAAGATGAAGTCAAGATGTTTGAGGCAATAAAATTACATTTTGACATTTAAAATCCAAAATTATGAGCTACAATGTCATAATTTTGTGATAAAAAGGCAACATTTTGAGATAATAAAGTCAAAATTTTTAGATAACGATGGCAAAATTCTGAGATAATAGTCTCGATATTTGCAAAAAGAAATTAATGAATAAAAGAGAAGGCATCCTAACAAAGTCAGTTTTTCATATTCTGTATTTTGAACTGGCAGAAACAGGCTTCATGACGTTATTACGTTATAGAAAATGTTCACTTCAAACAGCAAAAAAGTGTTTTTGTTGTTTAACTTGTTGCTTTTATCCTCTGTGAAGCATCATTGAGTGTCCAGAAAAGTGCTTTATAAATCAAATGTATTATTATTATTATTATTATTATTATTGAATAAATAAATATATGGGTTATGAAGCTACTTTGTTTTACTTAGGTACCTTTTGGTATTATTTCCAAGCGGCTGGGTGGGGGTTCCTCTTCTGGGCTTTTAGAATATGGTCACCTCAAAGTTGACATAAAAGTCTGAGAAGTTACAGTTTGGAGATCTGCTCTGTAGCTCCACCTGTGGGTGAAAGGTTGGCGCTTAGCAATCTTCAAAACATGTGAATGGATATGAGTAGACATATTTGAATATGACTGAATTTGCATGATGGTGCGTGCAAAATGCCAGTCAGTTTACATTAAGTTGTGTCGTATCTGCACGATTTTCCAATCAGACACACTCGTCTCAGACAGCTGTGGGTGTGTAAAGTGCATCAGTGATTGATGAATGAAGTTATTACCACATTCAACTGAATCATCAGCGGCGTTATTATGCTCATTACTTCCAGCCAATCACCTGTGTGCATCGGCTCTAACGTTTCCTCTAATGAGACACAGATGCACACAGATGTATCTCCTCATCCCAATTAAGCCTCTGTGTCCAACTGACAGCCACATGACCTTTAGTAACCTCTGCAGCTTTAAAAAAAAAAACCCAGGCTCTGTTGATGAGACCTCCTGCATCATAACCACAGTTGGAGCTCAAAAATCAAAGTCTTCCTGTTGTTACAGTCGTACATGGGCAGGAAAAACAGCAGGGAGGAAAAGTTACCTGCAGACGTATCATGCCCCCACATTTCTCCTGATAGTCCTGATTAAAGTTGCCTGTCTCCACTGTTCACATTAGATATTATATTTGCTGGTGTGACACATTAAAGAGTGTGTCCTCTGCCAGAGATCAATGAGACTCTTCCTGATTGGAGTCAGAGCTGATTGACATTGCAAAACTGTGAGCCTTACAGAAAGTTAATGCAAAACAATCAATGATTTTCTCGCTCTTGAGTTTTTTCTTTATGCTTCAAGTTAGGTGAATGTACACTTGTACAGATAATGCATTGGTATTTTTCAACAATTCTAAAAGAGCCTAAGTGTCTATTTTTACAGCTAAGCTCCCGGTGATATTCTCTGACAGATATATTTCTCTGCTGCTGACGTTTTGGCAGCTCCCCAGATAAAGACTTTTACAAGGGCAAACCTTTATTTAGAAACTTTTTTTTATATGTAGCTCTGGTGTGACTCATTCCTGAGCGTGCACAAGCAGATTCGTAAGCAAAAAAAATGACGCTGCTTTGCATTTGTCTTTTCCTGACAGAGACAGTGGATGTCACGAGTCTCCAGAACTTTTAGAGATGGTCAATCAGTGAGAGGAAGGGACCATGAGGAGGAGGGGCTTTGCATGATGTGACCCATGAATCACTCAAAGTCAGGTTTTATGAAGTGCTTCAGTGCATGAAACAAAAATATACTTAGAGGTTTTGCTGTCTGCTCAGCCTGAGTCTCATTATCAGATTTTACTGAGCTGAAAGAATATTTTCCTGTGACGTTGTTTCTTTACATGTACAAAAACGCTTAAATATACAGACCCCTCAAAAAGTGTTGGAACAGCAAGTTCAATTCCCACTCTTTTCAAGTGAGCAGAAGTATTGGAACATGTGACTGATGAGAGTTTCTAGTTGCTCAGGTGTTGCCTTTTAGATCGGTTGCAGAGACATTAAATAGTTCTTGTTTTTTGGATTTAGGTTCCACCTGTGAAAACTGCATTTTCTGTTTCTGCAAACATGTCGACGAGAGAGCTGTCTACGGGAGAAAAGCAAACCATTTTAAAGCTGAGAGAAGAGGGAAAATCGATCAGAGCTATTGCACAAACATTGGTCATAGCCACTATTGCAAGTAAAGGTTATGCCACCGAATATGAATTGTTTTTCACTTTTAGTTAATTTAATAATGTCTGTTCCAATACTTTTGCTCACTTGAAAAGTGAGTGGGTTCAGAGAAAAGGTGCTTTGTCCTGGGTTGTTTAACACATCTAGGTGTAAAAACCATGAAGTAAAAGCTGGAATTCTGAACTTTTGTAACATATTCATCTTTTTATCTGAAACTCAAATGTCTTCAGTATACAACAAAAACAAAGGAATTAAACTTGCTGTTACAATACTTTTGGAGGGGACTGTACTTGCATGGGGAAGAAAACAAAGTTGGAGCCGCAATATTCACATTTTTTGCATTGTTTCCACTAGGGGTGGGGGAAAAATTGAACACGAGTACGGGGACTTTTTTCACCAATTCTTAATTGTTTTTTTGGGGGGGTGGGCTCAAAAATCAACGAAATTTTCCAAATGTATATATGCTTCACTTTACTCCTCCAAGCAGAGAGTTTAATTGAGCAGCTGGTTCAAATATATTGCTGCTGAATAAATCTGATAAACGTGTGAAATATCAGTTTTGATGTAGTCTGCAGACATCATCATCATTCAATTTTTCACTGGTGTTAAAAAAAGTGAATCAAAAATCTGCAATATGGTAGAATCACACTTAAACCCCAAAAATTGTGAATGAATCCAATCGAGAGAAAAGCAAATTGCTCCAGACCTAATGTCAAATTTAGGAATAACAGAGTAGATATGAAACGTAGCTTTTTATGTCTCCAGAATAATAACGCAATCAATTCAGCTACAACTCATACACTCCAAACCAGAAAATCAGGTAAAACACATTAAAGAAAATCATTCTGCACCATCTGAAAACTCTTCCCCCCTCTCCTGATGAGTCCGATTGGAAATACCACTGATACACTTGCACTCTACACCCCGTTGCAAATTGGGTGTATTAGCAAGAATTGAAAAATTCCAAGCTGTTTGCAAGAAACAAATCTACCAAGAACAGTTTAAATAGCTTGACATGACTCACACTTGGAAGTAATTTCTCAGTTTTTCCCTCAAATTAGCACTTTAATGACTTTTGCAGTTCTAAAATGAGTCACCCCCTGAGTAGAATCATTCAGAAAAAAAATAAAAAAAAACATTTGCAAGTGCAGTGTTGTTTCTGCTCGTGAGAAATAGGGTCAGGAGAAGTCTGAGCAAGAGAACATTTTGCAGCAAAAACAAAAAAATGGTACAGAAAATTCACTATATATGTATGTAGTGGGAAAGTCCTGTCTTGTACAGTTTCATTTGAGGTCTCTTTGTATCATTAATGACACCTCCTCTTTCCTGAGTATTTGTATTCACTGCTAAAAGAAAGATTTCTCTTTTCACTGAATTGCACGCTGATATGGACACCTCAATGAAATCGATTGTGCAGGTTAGTTGAATTTGCAGTCTCAAGTGCTCCTTGGATGCAGGACACCATCTGAGCTGAATTGAGAATAAATATTGATCCCACAGCTCATTACTCGGCCCAGTGTCCTGTTGTGATGTAAAGTATCTCCTGGGCTCTGGACTGGAATCTTGATCCTACAATTAAAGCTCTGATTCATTTAAGATCTCAGAGGTGCTGATGCTTTTTTTCTGTCTCTGCCATGAAATCCTGAAAAGAAAAATCAATACTGGAGCCACTGCATCTTCTTTTTTTTCATGAGCACCGTTTCACCTTTATCTTTCTCATCTGTCTCTCTGTAATGTTTACCGATGATAAGAAAAAATCGAACATTAATCCATGAGAGACTCATGACTGAAAACTGCACAGCTGACATTATGGCTAAGGGTTTTCTCAGGTGAAGGATAATGGTAGCGTTAAAGATAACAGGACTGTGTAATGAGCTGCATCAATACTGTAAAGTGATATTTCTAAGAACAACTAGTTATCATTCTACTATTCATTCCCTGGATTTTGAGCTGTTCATTTATTACTTAGGGATTTGTTTTGCTTGCATGGTAAATCTATCACTTATGTTTATACCAGTTCCAAACATTGGATGAATTAGTCTTGTCCTTCTGTGGTGAAATAAGTTTTTCATGAGTTTCTGCCCGACAAAAATAGCTCCTGATAGAATGGTTAATATTTTATGTAGCATACAGCAGTGTGATCATTACACAGGGGAACAGTCTGCCTCTGGTTCCTTTCTCTGCTAAAAATCTCTATAGAAGCCCATTTCCACCTGTGAAAGAAATGAAAATGAAAAACTGGCTTTGCTTAGATTTTTTTTTACCCTTGTTAAGTCATAAAAATTTGATAAAAGTCAAACGTTTGTGATAAAAAGTCAAATGACTATGAGATTCATGTGCTCCAGCTGCATTGTAGTTTTTGATTCCCCTCACTTTGATGAGTTTGCTCAGCTCTATCCAATGAGAATGTGCAAGCAAAGATAATATTTTATTTGTGGAATAGCCAAGTTTAAAGTGAGTCTCAATGTTCCCGCAATCCATTTCTCTATGAAATTAAACAGCAGCAAGGGCTCACTTCAGAGTAAAGCTACTGCTGTATAAATTCTCCCTATCTACTATCTCATTAATAGGACTTTTTAATGCAAAATTTCAACTTCTAATCTCAAAATCTCAGCTCTTTATCTCAAATTTTTGACTTCATTATCTCAAAACTAATCCCCATTTAAAAATTTTGACATTTTATTTCAAAATCTTGAATTTTTGACTTTTCGTTTAAACATTTCAACTTTTTATGTGATCATTTCAACCTTATTATTGCATAGTTTTGACTTTAGCTCATAATTTTTACTCTTAATTCCATAATTTCAACTAAATTATCTCACTGTTTTATCTTTTTAATGCATAATTTTGTCTTTTTTTTGTCTTCAAAACTATGACCTAATATGTACAAGATAAAATCCTCAACAAATCCAAGTTTGTTTTTGTTTTGTTTTGATTGGTTGTTTTTTCAAACTTGCGGAAATGGGCTTCCAGATCTCTCACCAAAGAAGCACATCAACAGCACTTTGTACTGGTGCATTTTGCTGATGTGATTAAGAATTGAGTTTAAGTTAATGCACAAAAACAGACAAAACAACACCACCAACAATGCCACCTCGATGATGACTCCACAATGTTGCAAAAAGGTAGTTCAACCAAAACTGGATTTTAAAAATACATGAAACACTTACCCCTACAAATGTCAACTGACAGCCTGCCAAAACTTTCATTTCAATCCTCCCAATTTTGTTATAGTCTGCCTTCAATCAAATACAAAATAACTCAACCAGTAGACGTATAAGTGAAGAAAACAGAATGGATCTATCTCATCATGTGTGTGGAAAGCCACGAGTTGCAAAGTGTGGACATGAAACTAATCACTTCATCCCTCACTAACTCATGTGTTGATTGTTTTGGTTCATGACAGGTCAAAACAGAGGAAGCTGAGAGGAGAAACGTTGCCATCTACTGTACAGGAGGCTATCATTCTTTTGCCAATAAATCCACTCTGACCCATTCTCGGGACAAGGACAGAAGTCCAACTAAATAAAACACTCCAACAAGCAAAAACTGAACTCCCAAGGGCACAGACAAACGCCAACTGTCTGCTCCACTCAGCTGGTTATAGACAGAGTCACACGGAGGACAGATAGGTGACAGCGAATCGATATACACAAGAAATGAATATTAAACAGGGAGGAGGTTGAGTCATGTTGGAGCCTGGTGATGGGAGTTTGGGCAGTTGCTTCTCAAAGGGAAGAAAATCCTGATTGGTTGTTTAAGTCGACCTGACTGTTTTTCTGTTGCTGCATTTTCCTCCACTGATTTGAGATCAAGTCGTCGGGGCAAACGTCTGAGAAAGTCGACCCAGACGTCCCTCTCCATGGCAACGACCTCTAAAGAAGCATCTTTTCTAAATACCCAAAATAACTCAACTTTCCTCTCAATGCGAATGAGCCGCAGCTTTGTTCTGAGCTCCTGAGTCCATCTCTAAAGCTGAGCCATGAAACTCTTCTTCTGAGGAAACTCATCCTGGTTACTTGAAACTGTAACTTCAATATTTCAGTCTGAACCCCGAAACTAAGGTTAATGTTGAAATATAGACTCAGCTCCCTCCTCATCTCTACACTGTAAAACCTAACAGTTTACTTGACTCAAGTTGTGAGATACCATTACTGAGTTACTAAAATCTGCAGTTTTTACTAGGTTTTTTTTTCTGAAGTAACATTTACTTATATAATGAAGAAAGCCATTATGCCATTGTTCTGAATGAAACCCACTTGAGTTTATTGAGTTGTAGGCTGACATTTGATTTGTAACCAAACAGTTATTGTCGCCTAGAGTGAGGAGGGCACACAGTGGACATGAGATCCTGCTGTAGTAGTCACAGGTGTGGCAGTGAGCTGGTTCATCTACGCTCCATGCCAGAGGAAAAAATGATGTTTACTGCTGAGCTCTTAATAAAAATTGCTGTGACTATAATGTATTTGTACATAATTTTATGTATGATTAATTTTTCTTATCACTTTATTTTTGCATTTTTTGTTAGGCAGCCATTACAAACAATCATGTGCTGTTTGTTCATTTATTTTACAGTGGACTTAGTATTAGAAGTCACATGTATACATAACAGAATTTATCAAGTAGCATTGATTAAAGGTGGGCACATACTGCACGATGATTTTTGTTCTGATCTGCCCATAACCACCAAAGCCAGTAAAGGGCGGATTGTTGACTGTTTGCAAATGACATCGCGTCCAATCCTCCTGTAGTGTGGGGTGTTTTTAGGATGATTTTGTCTGGTCAGATCCACTTGGTCAGAGGTCACGGAATGAGAGATCATAGATAACAAACAAAACACATGGAAGCAGGGAAATTTAAGTTTTGAACGTTGTAAGAAGAAATAACCTATTTCTGCACTGATAGTCTCATTTTATTTGGGGATTATGACCAAGCATATATCTAGATATAAGACTTTTTTGAGATCACTTAGAAAGTCCTCACAGTCCCTTTAACTTTAAGAGTCATAGAGTAATGTCGCATACTGTGGCTTTAATGATCAGTTCACAAAATCAGAAGCAGGACATTTCCCCTTTGTTATCCCTTTGATTCACTCCAGTCTTACTCCATTTTCTCTTTTCTCAATGAGAGGAGAGGGTTGCCTCTGTAATTCTGGTGTGTGTGCTTGTGCGCGCGCTTGTATGACTCTGCTGAGGACGCGCGTAACAGAGTTACAGCGTCACACTGACGAGATCCGTGGGGCGCGTTACTATCATCTCCACGTCTCCACCGACAGTCACCTGCAGCAGCTGCGGTCAGAGCAGACACACGGTCCTCAGCAGACTCTGTCAGTCACGGTGACACCTGTGAAGGATGTCTGAGGGCGCAGAGAAGGAGGACTGCGACGAGCTGCACTCTGTGGATGAGGACGATGAACTTCTGAGATACATCTGGAGGGAATATTTACACCCTAAGCAGTATGAGTGGGTCCTCATCGTGGCTTACATTATTGTCTTCTTCGTTTCTCTCATTGGAAACTCGCTCGGTAAGTTCTATCTTATTCCTTGCGGCTGTTCCATTCATGCGTAATCAGTGAGAAAAAGTGACTTGGAGCAACTCATTTAAGAGTATGCGCTTATTAGGGGAAATAAACTGAATACAGCATCGATTCACTAATCAATACAGTGAATTTTTATCGCGCAAATCCCAGCTGTGCGTGTGAAGAGGGAGATAAGTCTTGGAGGAAAAGTCATAGAGCCCTATCGTCTCCCCCAGCCCATAATTATCAGAGCTGGACCCCTGCTGAGAGCTTCTGTTTGAAGTTGGAAACCATATCATTTATCCCCACTGTGAGTGGGAGCGCGTGAGGGCAGAAAAGCTTTTACCATGATGGACATGCCAAATCAAACCACTGTCAGTTTTGGCACTTTCACCCAATTTCATGTCATTTTCTCATCATTCTGCCTTGTTGAAGCGTTTCATGGCTCGTAACAGTTTTCTAATGTATATTAGAGAAAATCTAATGGCTTATAGGTCAAAGCAGAGCAAATGGTGAGTGATGAGGAGAAATTGCAACGTTTAAAAGAGACTGAGCGGCTTCTTTTGGGATGAATGGCTACTGTACTAAATATCTTTCTTTTCATTTTATGGATTTACTTCTTTAAAGTTCAGAGGCTGCAAATGAAATATTTGAGTATCCATCCTCATATTCTCCATTTTCAATGTGATTCATCTTAACAGTGGTGTGTACTAAAAAAGGGGAGGGCAGGACAGTCACCCTCTTTGTGGCCGAATTGTTGATGAAATGCCCATTGAAGTGTCCTCCTCGGGAGCAAGATGCTTGCTAAAATGCACTCCTTGGTGTCATACTTGTGCCAAAGTGCCCTTTTGGGAGCCAAAACACGCAATAAAGGGGCCGAACACTCGTCTTAGTGCCCACCCTGGTGTCATTCTTGCACTAAAATCAGGATGACCATTCTTTGAAAAACCTATAACCCATACATTTATTCAAAACACTTCCTTTTCTGTTTGAAAGGAACATTTTTAACTCAAAATTTAGTCTTTTTCAAAACTTTTGTGCAGGACAGTGCATGACCCTTGGGCGCACCCAGCCCGCCCATGTCCGGGCAAAAGAGGATGTTTGGTCACTTTGGCTAAAATGCACTCTCAAGTGCCAAAACATACAGTCAAGTTTTCACTTAGGAACTAAAACGTGCTGAAGTGCCCTGCATGGAGATGAAATACAGTTGTGCCCAAAAGTTTACGCCCTCCAGCAGAATTTCTGATCTTTTGGACTTTTCTAATAAAATATGAATGATAACACAAGATCTTTTCTGTCACTCATGGTTAGTGGTTGGGTGAAAACATTTAACGAACAACTGTGTTTACTCTTTCTCCTCAAGTGCCAAAATAAGCAATCAAGTCCCTTCTTGGGAGCCAAGCACACTAAAGGTGCCCTCCTGGGACCCAAAACAAATGCTTTATTGCTCTCCCTGTTGGGAAACCACACTAATCTACCACTTTGGCTGATTAAAATGTGATAAACTGTCTTCCCAGGAGCCAAAATATATACTTAAGTGTCCTCCTCTTGGGAGCCAAACGTTGTCAAGTGTCCTGAAAGGTGTAACATGCAGCATTCAAAGTCAATAAAACTGCACACTAGAGTTGGCAGTTTAATCAGCAATGATCACAAGTCATTTCACAGCAGTTTTATCTTATTAGAAGTTTCAGTATTAATCTTTTAATCTTAATATAAATGTGACACACGTTGCCTGCAGGTCTGTGCCTGATAACAGAAGTTGTGTTTGCAGATATCAGACTTCTCTAGTGATAATGTCTTTAAAGCAGGTGTCACATCGACTCTGTCATATCGAACCAGCAGGAGATGATGTCAGTGATTAGTCTGACATGATCTGCCTTGTCTTTAATATTTAACTCAATTCAAAAACATGCTGGTGTGTTTGTTCACTTTCTATGAGACTTTGCACAGCAGGCCTGCAACGTTTGATGATGTTCAGCAACAGTAAAGTTCAACTCACTGTAAATTATGAAGCCACTTAATGAGATTTCTGCTTCAAACCAGTTCAAACTGATCTTAAAACTCACACAACTAATGACATGTTATGGCAGCTTTCAGAGCTTTCTCTCAAACAACATCCTCTCTCACTCCAGAAATAGAAATTAAATCTTGAGTCTGAGCCTTTGACTGTATGATGAGACTGGAGGTTTCGTGCTTGATTTGAGTCATCATGGACATTACATTTTGACCTAATTCTTTCACAACAAGGCAAAAGCAAAAGATAGAGGAGAACTAAAGTGCACACAAAATAGAAGCATTTGATAACACTCACTTTCTTCAAAGTGGAGTCCAGAAAAATCCAAAGAATCACCAAATTGCTTGAGAGAAGGCGAGACTCAGTGGTGGATTCGTTCTCTCTCAATTGGAAAGTCGAGGTTTTGATTCCTGTTCCTGCTGCGATATTCACTGTCTCCTGCTGCGTGTGAATGGGTGAAAGACACGACTAGTATAAAGTGTTTTGATTGGTCTGAACAAGTATTGCTTCATTTACAGGGAGCTACAGGGGACCACGAAGAACAGACATAGAACAACATGTCAGGAGGAAACAGAGGGTGCTTACACACACAGAGAGTAATCAGGACACAGGTGTGACAGAGGCACAGGTGAAACTAATGAGGTGCAGTTGAAAAGAAGAGAAACACAGGGGCAGAGGGTGAAACTGAATCGGACACACAGGGAAGAAGAACTACAAAATAAGACAGCACACAATGTAGACTCAACATGGAAAGATGCACACAAAGAAGACGAACACGGGGAGGTCAAACAGAAACTAAGGTACCAAAAGGCCTGGAAAGAAAAGCACAGCATGAAAAATTCAGTTTGATTTTGGTAGTTTTGATGGAAAGTTCTTAATAGAAAGCGTGAAACAGGCCAGGTTGTGGACATGATGTTCTCTGCAACTTCTGTGAGATTTTTCAGTCTCATTTTTTTGTCTGAATAGAAACCAACTCCTTTTCACTTTGCCTTTTCATACTTTAAGTTACATCAGAATTTGCATGTGAAAAATGTAATGCAATGACACAAAGCCTGGTCACATCCTGGGAGGATCTGAGAGGTATCAAGATTTGTGAAAAGTTAGTGAGCATAGTTTTTTACGCCTGCTAAAGTCTGATTTAAGATTTTAGTAAGTGAGATGTAGTCACCAGTGCTGATGAATCAACAGCAGTGTTTGTCAGTGTCGTAATTTTTGGCTTTTTTGAGTCAGCTTTTTGAGCATTTGAAGGATTTTTGTGAACAAATTTAGAACAGATATCAAAAGACTGAATCTTGTCTGGATTTAGGGAGGTGTGACTTTTTGAGAATGAGGAAGAGTTTATTTTTTTTGTTGCAATGTTTCTCCATTTGGGTGCAGATTTATTTAAATATTCTGCAGTTGTGTGTTTTTAAGTTTTCAAAGCTGCAGATTTCATACCATTTTTTTTCCAAATTGTCTTTTACATGTCTTATGTCCTTGGTGACTCACTCGTTCAGGAAATGTCAACAAAGGCTCTGATGAAAAGAATATAAGTGCGGCTGAAATATGAAGGAGAATTGGTTCATTTAGAATATTCAAACTTAGACTGTGAATCAGTTCATTTCAGTCAAATTGGACTTTCAGCGAACTTGTTAGAGTAAAACTGAGACAACATTGTGCATGACTAGCAATCCTTTTTGTCACATAATTCGCCTCTGAATTTGTCCCACTCAACTGTTTCTTCTTCTACTTCTGGATTTCTGGCTGTGTTGATGCTTTGTTGCACATTGCTGCCACTCACAGGCCAGTCGTAGTATCACATCCAAATATTTCTATTCCACAACAGTAAACTCACCGACATTAAGTCAAGGAGTGCTTTTTTATTTTTTTATTTTACCTCACTTTACATTTCTTAAATTGATTCTTATTTGACACTGCTATTGTTGCTGTTGTTTGGTGTTTTACTCACTTCAAAGCCTCAAAGTCATGAAAATAAGTTTGTTTTCTTTGCTTTGTATTCAGAGTGATGGATGTGTGTGTTATGCAGAGAACATTGTCACGTCTACGTTTTCAAATATTGTCTGATTGATTGAGGCAAGGACAGCACTGTAGAAACAATCCAAAGCACACAAACAAGGCTTTTTTCCCCCCTAAGCTTCTCTTTGTGCTCCAGACTTTGTTTCTATTGATTATCACAGCGGTGCTACCTGCTGTGAACAGCAGCACCTGAAAAACACCAGAGTGAAGAAAGAGCATTCCTAAAGAAGTCTTTTGTTCAAAAAAGAGGTTTCATGAAGCCTCTTTGTGTTTGCATATAAAGTCTCCCATCGCTCTCACCACTTAGAGCTTCACTGATACGTGCTAATTAGTCGGAATACATTGCTCCAAAATATTGAACACAGCTTTTCCATCTGTTCAATTATCGCTGCAGCCTTCTGACATTTGTTCTGACAGACCCACAGAAGGCACCAGGGACACGGAGACAGATTAGAGGTTTATTTCAGTGACTGTAATTAGCATTGCGAACACCTTAGCCCAGCTCACAGAGCACTCAGCTGTCAATTAAAGCTACTGTGAGGAGTCTTTTTATGGTCGTGAAACAGACTGAAATTGATGCTAATGCATCTCTTTAATCCCCGAAAGCGCACAAGACTCAAGGGACAAGATTTAATCTTTGTGGATGATTGTTTCTAACACCTGTGACCCCCTGCCGAGGGGGTAGGTAACAGGGGAAGAGATTTAAAGTTGCCTCAAGAAACAGTCAGATGAGATGGTCACAATGTGTGATCCAGATGTTTACAGACAGGAGCAAGTTTTTTATTGGAGCTTTAAAGTTACCCAAGTTCCTTCTCGTGATGATTTTTCTTCAACTCAGATTTAGAAAAATGCTAGCTTGTCTGAATGAGGTGAATTACACTATGGCTTCCGTCGCCAAAATGCATCTGCATCTTCGTGAAGACTTGGCTGGTAAAAGGTGGACAGTTTCATTTTTGAATTCAGCCTCAAGTGGCCACTCAAGGAACTGCAAGTTTTAGCTCATTAATGTTTGCTTCAGTTCTCAGCCCCAGAAGTTGTTGATATTACAGCCAGTGGGTCATTTTGGTTCGTTTTGGTATGGTGCACATGTTGTGGTGTCTCCTTTGACTAAAACTGGGACAAGTCCCCAAATTGTTGACCTGTACTGTCCCTGAAAACAACTTTTCTTTTCTCCTCTGGTTGGAAAAAATCTGCCTGTTAGTATTTGGACATTTAGAGTTCTCAGTGTTGTTCTAAAAGAGTAATTGTGACATGTTTCTGTGATAAAAGTTAAAATTCTGTTTTGAAACCGAAGTTATGTCAGTGTATGTTAACCACTAGCATGTCAATGGGATTTCCCATATTTTGCTAGCATTGAGCTAGTGCTTTGTTTACTATGTTGTTTTTGGTACAATAGTAGATGTAAAGCATGTAAAATGTATTGAATATGAATCTTTTGTGGGACAGTGATGTACGTGTCTTTGTGTGTTCGGTATTCTAAGTAAAACTTTAAGCAGAAAATCCTGAATCAGAGTTTTCTCAGGGAACTGTTATGTAGCTGCTAAGTGAAGCTAACTGAGGCAGAGAGGAATCGTTGAGCAAGAACACTAATGATATCCACGGATTGAACCATTTCTTATCGATTTCCAAAAGGAAGCGGTTCTCGATACCCATCCCTAGTTACCAGACATATTGATCTGATACCAGAAGGTGGAGCTGACTGCACTCTGTTGATTGGCCGCCTTCTCTGAAACAAAGCTTGATTGCAATTTGTATCCACAGAGCCACGCGCCAATTATGAAGAAGACAAATTGCTGGATGTCTGTGGCTGTGGAACCACAAACAGGATCAGACCTGTGTGTACTGTACCAATCTATTCTGGACCACCTGCTAGAAACGGGGCTAAAGTGTTTCTTTAATAGACCAGGTATCAGGTTTAACGATGAGAAACTGAAAGTTCAGAACCATTTAAACATTATTTGGGGGTTGCCAACTGATCAGCAGGCGACACTACCCGTAGCGTTCAGCGTCTTCCCCAAAAAGTAGTAAATGTTTTTCCCCTCCTCTAATTGGCTCCTCTCTGATGGGCTTCCCCCACAATCCTAGCAGGATATTCTGGCTAATGGTTCATTTATTATTTGGAAGCTGGTAGCATGAGGCGAGGAGAGACGAAATAGATTTTGTAGTGTATCCATGTCTGGCTGATGTGTTTTTCCCTTTTGTTGAATTTTTAATGTTTAAGGGAAAAACCCAAACAGCTTGAAGCTCAGGGCTGAAGACCACCTGTTGCTGTTTTGCAAAAACAACATGTAGCTCAGCCAGCAGGAGCTCATGTCAGAACATGTCTTTGAGTGAAACTAAACTCTATTAATTGCAGTTTGGCCATGACAAGAAGGTAGAAGACAGGTTTGAAGTATTTGTACATACTTCTTGCTGCGGGGGCCACCCACAGGCTACAACACAGCTTCAGGTCTCTGGTGGGCGGACTGAAGCAACTTCCTAGATAGATCTAAAGTTCTTCAAAGACTTTGGACCTCAGGTTTTTTTTTCGTTTGTGAGTGTGCGTTTGATTGTGTGACTTCCTGGCAATTTAACAGCTACATAAACACATCATTAGTTTGCTTGATATGTAATAAAAACAGGGATTTAGACCCATCAAGTTTGCAGGGAATAGAACAGTATATTGGTGAAAATGGTGAAATATGAAGCCTGGTAAAAATAATGTCTGAGAATCTTTGAAGAAGTTTTGATAACAAATGGAAGAGAAATATAACATAGAGACGTGATCAGCACTGTTTGGTCTGACTGATGGTCCATTATCTTCTGTCTCAAGTAAAGATTGATCCTCAGAGCTGATTAGTTCAACAATGGCTGTGATTAGCTGTCTACACACTCAAACACACAGGATCGAAGTCATGATCCCTTCTGGGCTCGTGTCTGGAGGAGATAACAAATGCGTCGTCAGGTCGTAGACGGATCCATGAATAATGTATCGTCACAGATCACCGACAAAACATCATCAAACATTCACTTTGATATACTTGTACCTTCTGACAGTGCTAAAAATATCAAAGTGTTTGTCTTATGAGCAAGATCTGTCATTTTCCTTGAAGAGAGGGATTTTCTCTGATTTATTTTGTAGTAATGTTGGCCACTGGAGCCAAACTGTCAGACAGAAAAAGGACATCAGAGCAGAAGAAAGGTAAACAGGAGAGTGATAGAGCATGGGCTAAAACATGGGTGAAGCTGTTTTGATTTTGTGATCTGTTCAAACCTGAGAGTCTATCAATAACATGAAGAGCCAGGTTACGTTTGCTCTGCTTGGTGAGGTTGGATTTGGTAGAAGAGCACTGGTAGGACAGAACCACGAATACGTTACGGACATTTCTCAGAGCACCTGGCTGCAAGTAACACTAAGCAGATAGTCTTCTCAGTAGCACTACGTAACTGCAAATAAATTCATATTCTTGTATCTAAGCTTTGTCTTGAAATTAATGTTTAAAAGAAGATGTGCTCTCCAAAACTAAAGCATGCCTTGGTGAGAGTCAGGTCTTTTGACAGAGAGAAAATGGAGTCTAATCCTAGAAAAACACTACCAGTTTTGGCCACAGGTGTCACTGCACTCGACACAAAATACAGACATGAAAATCCCTCACCTTTTCGGCGAAATTTGCCATTTCGAAACCAAAATAGGTGACTTACGTGAGTCGCGTGGATCCGATGAGAATTTTTTTTTTTTTTATACGAAAATTCAGTTGATTATTTGGTGACACTTAAAGTAAATGAGTTACAATAAGTCTCATCTCACAGAAAAGTTTGTTTGTAGGAATTATTTTTTTCTCTCTCCTGGTATGTAAATAAATCAGGAGACTTGCACGTTAACCCTCTGGTGCATGAATTATGAAAGTCAGTGTCAGGATTTTTCCCTTGAGTATTTTTATTTGTCTTAAGGCACGAAAAAAAGTTTTCCATTTTTTTTCTCAAATATTTGTAACTGAGCATTCAACATAAAACAGTGTGAACTTAATGTAAATATGACTTAGTTCTTTGTTTGACTTCTTCTTCTTCTTTTTTTTTAATTTCAGGGATAATCTTTTTTTTAGTGCTTTGCAAAAACATTTTAACTCTCTTTCATCCATTTTAACACTGTATAATTTATAGTTTGTAAGCTTTTCACCCTAAAATGTTTGTCTACAACATTTTTTAAGATTTATTTATGCTTGGAAAAAAAGGCTGAAAACATTTTTTCAGGCCCCAAGAAGAATAAAAATATCCTGACACAGGCAAATATGAATTCCCACCACATGAACCATTGCATTTATGAGTAAATAACTTTTTTATAGGTGTCCACTGTAGTGACCACTGTGCACCACAGGGTTAATATTATAAGGAGATCACTCAGCATTGTTCAAGTCCAGCTACATCATATCAGCTTAACACGGTTAAAGAGTAGAACATAAAGACGCCTTTGTAAAAACATTCTACACATGAGCCTGTTAAAGTTCCTTTAAGATGAAGAACTTCATGAATAAAAAAATAACTTTCAATGGATTCCTTTTGCATCACAACTGTTTCTTTGCCTAATATTGTAAATAAAGTGTTTTATATTCATTTTTCAAATCAGAAGTCACATTCTTGGGCCAGTAGTTGATTTGATTTGCCGCTGGCCCTCAAACTGACCTCAATGTCAACCCCTGGGATTCATACTCTAAGGAGACTTCTCATCTTTTTCACTCCTGACCCGTTTTCATGCCTGAAAATAAATAGTCTTCATGGCGCCCATGAGTGTATCTCCAAAGACTGAATTAACCACTTTATTTCCAGAAAGCTAGATTCAGTCTGTATTCAACAATAAGCTTCAAAAACCAATGAGAGACATCACTGAGACAAAGCTTATTAATAAATTACATACTAATTTCTACAGCAGAAAGGGGAAATCAGTTTAAAACAGTTTGTAGTTCAATGCCAAATCCAAACCATTTCATCTCTTAATGAACCACGGATAAAAACGACAGCTGGTGTCTGTCTTGTATAATCTCTTGATTTTGTGGTGATTATGTGCTGCTGCAGCTCCCATCACTGTGGGTCCAACCGTCCTCCAGGAGCGTATTGATTCTCTTTTAAATGTGTTTTTTGAGATGACACATTTCCACAGTGTCTGCTGTCTTGCGATAGCGCCGACAGCAGCAGCTCAGTCCCTGAAGCTGTGAGGGAACAAATACCTCGCCTGTGTTTTTGTGCTGCAGTGACTCAGAGTGACTGTTGATGCACCAAATACAGTCAGAGAAGACCGTCAGTCCAAAATCAAGTTTGTTTTTTTCACTGTTATGGTTTTTATCTGGGTTTTTGTTGGTAAACTAAATAAGAGATAAAGTTTAGAGCTGATATCACTCTTAAGGTTTTTGTAACTTTAGGCTTTTTTTGCAGGCAGACGACAAAGCTCAGGAAATTCAAACTTTAAATATGCATCAAAGAAAATGCTTTCAGAGTTTTTTTGTCAACAGAAATTTAAAGCATAAATATTGAAAGTAATAGATGAGTTTGTTTGCATGAATTATGTGTCTTTCACTGTCACGGTGCTGTTCAAATATGCACAAAGGGATCATTTCAAATGTCTGCATCCTGTCTTTGATGTCTGCATCGTTGCAGTGACAGACTTCTGTTCAAATAATCCACTGCAGGTTTACCGTGTTACATTTTCACTCTCAAACAATCAAACTTCTCCTCAAACCCTGTGGGGTACAGCTTTTGAAGACATGATGACAAAAGAGTTTTAAGAGGGAGCTTTAATCTGACAGCAGTCAATAAAGAGCAGCTCTGAGACGACATAAAAAAAGTTTATGGAGTTGAAGAAGTTCAGCTCAGGTAGAACATGTGGGCGAACAGGCAGCTCTGGATTAATGTTGGAGCTGAAGCACTTCAACTTTTATCACTCCTCAGGTTTAAAGAAAGTTAACAAGCTGTTTTAAATTTCCTCACTTCTCAAAATGTACCAAAAAAGGATCGATGCGAACCTTCACTCAACAAAGACACAATTTTAAAAACTATCTTCTCCTTTTCAAAGCTGGCAAAGCTTTTGTTGTTATTTTTACTTCTCTACCTCAGTTATCCTCAGTGTTTTGAGTTCAGCCTTTGTGTAAGTTGTTACTTATAATGAAAGTGAGAGGAACTAGGCATAGATGAAATAGAGTGACTCACACTTGTATCTCTTCTTAAACTGACCTGAAGACAGCGTATAAAGTCCTGGCTGGAAGTTGAAGAGCCTGAAACGTTTGCTCCTATGAAGTTTCTGAGGATTTCTGCTTGTTGTTCCAGGAGATGTTAAACCAAGAACTAAAAGTTGTGCCTTAAATGTTCACCTTCACTCCCACAGGTTTATATTAGTGCCTGACTGATCATAGCTTGTCACTTGTTAATCGACATTGGCCATTGTGTAATTGATATATAAACTTTTTTTTATCTGTGTGGAGATTGTGTCATTGCTGCTCCTGTGTGTCTGTGTCAGGCTGCATGCTGCACTCTGCCAATGATAAACGTCCACTATTACTCAACATAAAAGACTATAATATGGCTTTCTAATGTTGTGTAAGACACTTCTTTGGGAAATAAACTGAGATAAATGCACCTGTCAATACACACGTCCACCCTTTTCAAATAAAAGACTTTAATATGGCATTTTAATGTCACTGTGTCATACCCAAAATCATATTTTGGGGATTATAGCAATTTATGTTCATGTACAGTATATCCTGTGTATATCAATGTTCTTTTATGTATCAGCAGAAATGTGGGATATCATACGACAGAGTATTAGGGCTACATTAAGGATTATTTTGGGCCACATTAAGAGTTTTTTTTTTTACTTCATATTTTACGACGAGATTGAAGTCGAAATTAATTATTTTACTATGAGTTCAAAGTCGAAAATAATGATGTAATTCACTATGAGAATAAAGTCGAAATATAATCGAGGAAAGTCTAAGAGTAGAAGGAAATGAGGACCACGGAGCAAACGTTTAATCTTACCTACTAACTGCAGCACTCTCATCCTCATTTCATAATTTCATTCTTCCTTTTCTTCTTATTTGATTCTGATTTGATTGTTTCCTTACCTACTTCCGATTCAACTTTACTTTGACTTTCTCAGAGTAACATAATTAATTTCGACTTTAATCTCATAGTAAAATATGAAGCAAAAAAAAAGAAATCTTAATGTGACCCTAATACTCCGTCGTAATATCGACCGATATATTGGATATTGGCTTTTCTTTGCTCCCAGTATTGGTATCGGCATTAGCCCCAAAAATCCCATATTGGTCGGGCTCTAGTTTATATTATTGTTAGAGGAAAGCTGTTGGGCATTGAGGTCGTGATTAACCAAGATTTTTTTCTGTTTTCTGCTCTGCCACATCGAAGTAAAAATGGGCAAAAATGTTAATGTGCTCACTCAGTTGGATGCCTCTCACTGAAAATGTGTTTGCTTCAACAGATCATTGTTTGTGTTTGGGTGTCTGGGCTCTGAACTCATCATTCCCTGCGGTTAATCACATCTTAGATCCACATTGGAGTGGGAACATTGAAAGAAAAAAAGGCAGGTTCTTAAGCACAGGTTTTGGCGCTTAAGAGGGCACTTTTGCATAATTTGGCTCCTACGTGGGCACTTTAGCACATTTTTGCCCTTGAGGAGGGCACTAAAGCATGTGTTTTGGTTCCCAAGAAGGCACTTTATCGCACATTTCTCAAGAACAGGGACATGAGGAGGGTTTGAACACAGCAAAAGCAGCTCGCATAGACCTCTAATTTGGGAGATAACCATTATAAAGTGCAGGTGTCGCTGTAACATCTGCTGTTCTTCACCTGCCGCTCAAGCGAATAAAAGGCTCATTTGTGTTTGTGCTGAGTCGAAAGAGAAACATCACCCAGGATTTGAATCTGTCTTGCTCCACCAGCTCAGTGACAGCTTTAGCAGCCAGACATTCAACCTTTCACTGCAGTGGAGGCAGCTGCGGCGCTTCTATAGAAAGTAGTGCAGTCTCCTGGATTTGTGAAATTAAAATGCCCTTTACCAATACATCTAAAAAAATCAGCTCCTCTTTGCTTATTCTACCACAGAGATTTAACTTCAAAGCCCCTGCTTTAAATTTCTCCTGTGCTCTTCAGGATCTCCTGGTGTGTAGAATTCAGGTAAATAAATGTAGAGAGGTATTTGAAGTTAGGGGGAGAGCGTGTGATTTCTTGGACTCTGTTCTCAGACGTGTTTGACGCTGAGGAGACTTTTCATTGTGACCACCTGCTCCTCCACAGCGTATAATGCACCAAGCATCATGCCAATGTTTGCAGAAACTTACCCCTGTGTGCACACTTTGTTCTGCAGAAGGTGCACAAGAAGAAATTTACTTAACTGCCTTGAGAAATGATGCAAAACTCTTCAGAACCAGCTCTCCAGCTGAGCAGAGAGAAGTCCAAGTGGTTTTGTAGAGGGCTCTGTCTTTGTCTCGTTGAAAAATAGTCCACTTAGTTTTGAAGGTGACAGCTTGGGTCTTATTGTGCCCACTGAATTTATCAGACGTCGCTGAGCAAAACAAACTGACTACAATACATAAACTAGACACACTCACTCTCCAAACTTGTGCTGAAAGCGATTGCATGGTTGATACAAAGATGAGTCATCCTCAAATAAGCAATTAAAGCCGATGTGAGGCATGTGTTGATTTTGGCGCCCCCTGTGGACTCCCTTTAATCCCATCCAAATCTCATTCTGTTGCTTTTTAACAGCCGAACGTGTCACTCACTGTGAACATTTACAGAGGATAAAGGTTGTTTCTTCAGGGTGCAATCATCCGATGTGACACTTGCCCCCTCACAGGCATTGAAAACGAAACCATCAGTTTTGTTCCTGTTGGGCTTGTTTTCTTTTGCAGGTCGTCAAAAGGAATCACTTTGAATTTCAGGCACGCTTCCAGCTCTTTTTACTGCCTCTGAACCCCTTTCAAATCATCCCCTCAGTTTAAAACTACACTGTGAGTTGAATTTTAATAATCAATACACAGTTTGATTCAAGTTTCTTGTGAGGAATTTTATGTTTGAGCTGATCTTGGTGCCCTACTGTGGACAAAGTGATGCTTTTTTTGGTTTATCCTCGACAATGAAAGCAAAACAGTTTGAGCAGAATTTAGTTTTTCTCTGTTTGACACAGATCTCACAGCAGCAGCTTCAGACATTAAATATAACATCAAAAGATCAACTCTCACCACACATTTCTGACGGCCACTTGTTTTTTTAATGAAAGCATCTTTTGATAAAATCAGCACTCCACAAGATAGATTAAATAAACAGACTTTGACTGTGTTCCCAAAAGAAAAATCACTAGCATAAGAGTGAAGCTAGATGACATCAGTCACTCTGTCTCGTAGTAGTTCACACCTGACCTCCACTGAAAAACACGCATCAATGCTGCCTCTTATAGAGAAAACTACGGTGGCCAGTAGGTGTCAGATGATTTGCAAATTTGCCATCATGCTTCAACCCTGAAGTTGCTTCAACCCTGTTTAGTGGCATATTTATGCCACTAAACAGCGTTTTTGGAGCTCAAACATCACATGTTGTGGCAAAAAAAGCTGTTGATGTGACACGTCATCACATCATCAAACACGTCTGGCTTGTTAATTTCTTTAATTATGTTGAAGCCAAACTTTTTGTTCCGATCCAAATAAAAGATCCTTAAACTTGACAGAATATACAGAATAATAGATCGGGTTCATTCTGATTGGCTGGAACAGGTTTCATGTTTGGAAAACACTGCCACCTGTGACTCTGGCATGCTCAGAGATGCACTTTTTGCTGGATTTGGCTGGTTACATGTGGGCATTTTTTTTCCGTAAACTTCCAAGTGTGTACGAAAGTATTTTTAAAAAAGATGAGGAATCAATTTTTTTTTTGTTTTTGAAAATACCAAGCTAAATGTGCACAAGGATCTCGTCTGATCACTCCTTTCTGTGCTACACTCACCAACTTCCATGTCCTCAAAGCCTTGTGCTTAGTTTGATTTTGCTGTTTTGATCACCAGTTGCATATAGTGTTTGTTTATTATTAATATGCTCTTTTTGTTTATACTCAAATAGCTGTTTGCTTTATTCTTAGTTTCTAGGCTTTAGCTGGGATTTTGTAGTGAAACTCTTCCTTTTTTTGCTCTTGATTAAACATGGACTCTTTTTGTCAATAGTAGTGAGATTTTGGTCTGAGACGCGCACACGTTAGATCTTTAACTGAAATCGTGCAACAGCAAACTCATTAAGACTTTCAATCCCTGGAACCGCAGTCATCTCCACGAGACGTCTACATCACACACTCGATGTTTAAGGCAATTATTCCAGGCACATAAAATCCCACTGGGATTTAGTGAAACAAACGTGACTAATCAAAAGTGATAAGATAAACAAACACGGAGCATGATCAACATCAACAGCCGGCCGCCCCGTCATATGTGTTCTGCACTGCGGCAACAAAAACATGAAGAAGAATCTGGGTAAATAACTCCAAAAGCTGCTTCTCTTGCTCCAGTTTGGTTCTTACAAATATTCCATCAAAGGTAGTCTGACCTTGGCTCAAGGAGACGCTGACAAAAAGCAGGAAAATTGACATATTGACTCCGAACTCTGGAGGATTCTTGTATAAATAATAGACTGGTGGAAGAAAATCGAGCTCTGACTCTGAAACTTTGTTTGGTTGAAGGAGCTTTTGTGATTTTGCTCAGTTTTCTCCCTTTGATTTCTTGTGATATCAGTGTGTCCCCATCAACACACCAACACTGAATTTTAAATAATGCTTCATTTTACATGGATGATAAACTTCTTTATCTTCACAACTATGGATTTCTTTTTACCACAACACTCCCAATCTCTTTGTTATTCTTGCTTTCATATGTTGTTGTAATCTATTCAAGCTTTGAAATGATGCAAAGGCGGTTCAGCTTTTTGACACTGATGTGCTCGGCCGTTTTGCATGAATCAGATTCAGATCTTGAGGCTTTGCAGAGGGCTGTCTTGAGAAATAAAGGAAGATAAAACAACATAAGAAGGGATGATCTGTTTGCTTATAGAGGATGCAAGTAACCAGAGAAAGCTCCATAAAGGTTAAAGCTTGTTATATCACACGCTAACATGAATATTTCAGTTTCTTGTTGGTGTTCCTCATTGATCTTCATTTTGCCAAAAGCTACAGAGATGTAAACACTCATGTCATGTGGTTATAATCCTGACGCTGTGATTGAAGGCATTCCAATGCAACGAAAGCATCTGTTTGTGAGTTTTTGGATGCTTTTTGATTTTTTTCTTCTCTCTCAGTTTGTTTTGCAGTTTGGAAGAACCGTCACATGAGAACCGTGACCAACTACTTCATCGTGAATCTGTCGTTCGCTGACGTGCTGGTCACCATCATCTGCCTGCCTGCCAGCCTGGTGGTGGACATCACGGAAACGTGGTTCTTTGGGAGCACGCTCTGTAAAATTGTGCCTTATTTGCAGGTAAGGAGGGCTTGTGAAAGGTTTGTTTGGGCTAACCAGAGCCGAACTGTTTCCATTTTTGGTAAGTTTTCTGTTTTTGGATTTAAAAAAAAGGGATTTCTGATCCAGTGAGATGTGTCAATTGATGCACTTTAATGAATTTCCATGTGGGAAAAAAAAAAACCACCCCCCCCCTTGTTTTTTACTGTAACAGAAATTTACAGTATTTTACTGTTCATGACCTTGTGATCATGAGTGAGGAGGGCACGCAGTGGACATGAGAGCCTGCTGTATATGGGTGTAACAAGATGGTCACACGGGCTGTCTTTGCCCTTGCAGGCAGTTCAGCAAAGACTGGATGTCAAGGATATCACTAAACAATGGCATCTTCTTCTGTAGAGCTCTAAATGAAAATGAATATATTGTATATACCGTAAATTGTATTACTGTATGTGAAATTTGTGGGGAAATACTGCCAGTTTACACTGTGGAGCACAGACAGCTTGTCTGCGTAGACAGTGCAAGTCACCCGTGGGATTCATCCATGTACAGTAGTGTCTCATGTCCACTGTGTGCCCACCTCGCTCATGGTTACATGGCACATTATACCCAACTCTTGGAAAACGCCCACACGTCCACAAATACTGTATTTTACTGTGATTTAAAACATTAGCATACCATTATGAGTCTTTGTGTTTTTGCTTCAAATTTACCAGACCACAATGCATTGCTGACTACAGTACAGAACTATAAAACATAAAAACAGTAGATTACTGCCTAAAATTGGCTGTGAATTAAAAGCAGTTGCTTACAGTGTGGAGATCAAAGTCAAATCAAAAGTCATATTTACTTCCATTTTGATAAAGTGAACCAGAATCTCACTATCCTGCACAGAAAATCCTATTTTTGAGTGAACCTGGCTCAAACATCACTGAGTTCACACATGAAAAACTGTGAATGTACTTCTCACAGTATGAATGAATGTATGAATGGATGCAGCTGGAGGCCACAGATGTCTGCTTTACACTTCAGAGCCAGGATGAGTCAGTAATGGTTTCTCCTGCTCTCCTCATCCCTTTAACTCTCACTGCCACTGTACGTGCTCAAACCAACACCCAGCAGCTTCTACGAGCCCTGGAGGATCTCTTTTCTCCAAAGCCAATTCCCGTTGCGGAGTTTCCTCAGCCCTCACTGCGTTTTATGTTTTGCTCAGATTTAGGAAATCAGTGCTGTGGAGCTTCGGGGGGCAGACTCTGATCACATTTATCCCTGAAAGAAATTATGAGACAGTGGAGGGAACCTGGTCAAGAATGCAATTTTCACTAAAACCTTCGGGGTTGTAGTGTCAGTAAATTGCTTGTTGATGCTTCTTCTCTTTTTTAACTTAACACAATGAAGCATATTTTAATATTTGGAAAAAATTATGGGTCTTTTTGCATAACAGAGGATAAGGGCCACGCTAAAAAGAAAAAAAAAGTAGATAATTAAGTTGTAATCTCACAAGAAAAAAAGTCATAAACTTACAAGAAGAAACTCATAAACTGACAAGAATGAAGTCTTAAACTTGGGAGAATGAAGTTATTTACTTACAAGAGTAAAGTCATTAAGCTATGAGAATTAAGTCATAAACTTACTGACATTTTTTCTCATAAGTTTGCAACTTTATTCTCATAAGTCTATGAGATTGATATTGTCAGTTTACTTTTTTTCGATGTTTCAATGGTTTAACGGAATTTTCTGTCAAGTTTTTAAATGTTACTGTACATTGTGAATACATCACTGAAGCTTAATTTGAAGAAAATCGTGAACTCAATTGAAATTGCAACACCTGCCAGAAAAATCGCAGCTAGATCTTTTTCTAAAATCGTTCAGCCCTAACCCCCTCCTCGTAAAACTGCTGTAAAACCTCAAACTTGTTGATTCCTTGCTTGGCTTTGCTCATTTGATCAGTTTGTTGTGGCTAAATTTGGTCTAGTTTGACACAGTTTGTTTTATTTTGAAAGTCACTGGGTCTTTTAGGTAGTTTCTGTGCCAAATGGTGTGAATTGAAGCATTACAGCTCCAGTATCTGGCAAAAATAGGGCGGTTGTGTATCTGCTGTGAGCTGCCGGAGCAGGGATGCAGCCTGACTGTGACAGAGGGGAATCGGTGTGAATTGAAACATTGACTTGAATAGAAACCTATCAGATCCAGTTTCTTGTGGCTCTAAAAATTCCTTTAGATGACACAAAATTTAGTTAATCCAAAGTTCTGGTTTTTCTGTAACAGTTGTGACTTGAGTCCATGGTTGTGTATTGTTCCTGACAACAAATTGCAGCTGGTTCATGAATGAGTTTCATAATGAATGGGATGCCATTAAGAAACTTGCTAACTACACTTCTTGCCTTCAGTGTTGCTTAAAGTGGTGACTGAGCTATGACACAGAGGTGACTTTGATTCAAAAGAACTGGAAAAATTGCTTTCTGAGGTCTTCTTAGACTGTTGGTATCCATACATTGAAGCTGCTACACAGCAAAACCTAAAATTTTAGCAAGTGTTTACATTTGCAGCTTAAAGACGTCAAATGCTGCTTTCGTTACAGAAGCCTATGCACATCAAGACGACGTAGGTGGTAAAGAGGTCCTCAAGGCCAGTGTTCATAATGTCATGGCTGATTGCTGCAAACTCACATGCTTGCATGGATAACACAATCAAGGGAACAAACTTCATTATGTCTCAAGACTGACATTTGAGATGATGTTCTTCTGACATTTAAATGTCTCTAAATGTTACCATAAAAAATTCTCCTCCATGCTTGAGGAGGACAATTTACAGTCTCACGTGTTACCCGAGAGAGGGTCTTGTCGTTAAATGAAAACGCTTTATCACAGATTTCACAGAGCTTGGTTAAGTACATCAGCCTCAGAAAGAACAAAGAGAAGAGAAAACAGGAAGCTTAAAATCTTTCTTTACTTAATTTAAGTCCTGAAGATTTATTTCTACTGGAAGAAAAACAGTCACTTGGTTTCTATGGGTGGTGTTGCTCCCATGACAACAATATTCTAATCAGTTTCCTAACAGCTTAAATTAACACTTAACATTTAACTTTAATGCTCATTAAAGTGAAGACATCACTGTTCTTCCCTACAGATACAGGAACCATTCATAACTCTAAAAGTCTATTAACAAGATCGAAAACACTGCTGAAGCTTTTTTTTAGCTTTAGTCAATGTGCCCTTACCTGAATACCTTGAAAGTTAATATCTCCGTCTTAATTCTGTACAGTTCCCTCGCTGTATCATAATGAAACTGTTCATAGGATGGTTGAACTTTGAATGTGACCTGTAGCTCTGGGCTCCACCGCAAATGAGGAATTGATAGTTCAAGACAGCACCAACCAATCAGCTGACATTTTGATTCATAAAGTATGAACTGTAGAAGACTCACCTTTATGACCTGGTATCATATTAAAGGTGAGCTGCGTCTGTACACCAGTGCAACTAATGTACCAGCATAGAAAGCCGAGAGGTGTTTTAGCGTGTCTTATTGAGAGAACAGAATCTGAATTTTCATTACACCTTTTTGCAAAATAAAAGTGATTTCCCGAAGTTTCGATTAAGTACGATTGCATCTTGCTGGTTTTTATGTCTAAAAACCAACCAACGTATGTCTGGTAACCTCTCACTTAACTATATTTGGACTGTGCATAACCTCCTAGTACATGCACCAGAAACTCAAAAGTCTTACAGCTGACACTTTTAAATGAATGCATTTACTATGATGTGAAAATGTGAGAGTTTAAAAACCCATTAGATCACACCAGACAAAGAAATATTTGGGGTTTAAAATGTTTTTTTCAGATCAAAATAGTCTCAAAATAACCTGTAATAAAAACATTCCGACACATTTTCCTCATATTGCCCCCTAATGGATACAGTTTTTCTCTCTCAGAAACAGAGTTTGCTGATCGGTGAGGTTTGATGTTATAAGTCTGTAATGATGACCCAAAGATATTGTACCACACATGGAGACTGATTTTTCAGAGGAAAACTAGAGTTGCTCATATTCCAGACATTACGGTAATTTCACAGAAAAAGTGCAGCGTCTTTTTATTGTACTCTGAGCCCTCACATAATTTGATTTCTGGTGCATTTGACTCCGAAAGACCTCACAAACAGAACTTAGTGACAAAAACTCTTCATACCATACCTCCTTTTCCAAAACGAAGCATGTGAATCAGCCACTAAAGCCATAGACTCTGGCATTTCTTTGACCACGCTCCGGACTCGTGAATGGCACTTTTGAAATTGCTTTTTGTTCCCAGAGTCTACTCCTCTCTGTACACAACCTTTTTTCAGTGTTTGCAAAGTATATTCAGCCCCCACCTTCACTATCAAGGATGTATTTCAGAGCTGTCTCAACACACGGTTTGCCTGTCGGTGTCCTCTTGAATTTCTGTCAGAGTTGACAGTTATGTGATGATCTCTTCAGGGTAATACTTGCTACTTATTTGACATTGAAATGATACAAATGCATGAGAAAAGGCGAATGTGTTTTACTGCTGGCTTCTCTGAGTTATTGAGTTGTTTACACGACAAGGTGATGGGGTTGGGTGCTTTGTGAAATCAGCACGCTGTTGTCTCAAAAAGAGGCATTGACCTTTTGCAGAAAACCTCAAGCCATAGATGAGAGCATCTGAAATACGGAAAGTTACTCATGCAGCAAAACAAATTGGTCGCCTGAAAAAACCTTATGTACATTTGATTCAGACTGAGACAAGAGGGGTGAGCCAATACGATTGTCTTTGACCCCTTAACCTGCCTGAGTCGTGCAGATGTGCACAAAGACTCTCACCTATCTGCTGGTGGATAAGAGCTCAATTAATTTCAGTCATTGTGTTTGCCCATGAAGTGTGAAGGCTTCCTCGTCGTGTGCTTGACCTCGGCGTACGATCAGCCTGTAAATAATGAGGTCAGTCTTTGTGTTTGGGTGAATCTGAGTGACTTCTTTTCTATTCCACCTTAAGGAAAAAAAAAAAAAACACATGAATAATTTGATGGTGCTACACGCTGTATCTCAATGGTTATCCTTGTACCACCACTCAAGGCCAAAATGAATATGTTTTACTTTAAAAATGAGTCAGGATGTTATACTTTGAGGCTTTGAAATACAAAAGGTCTTTCATCTGTGGGCTCTTAATCGGATCTTTAAAAAATACATTTAGAATGGAAAGCAAATTCTTCACATTCGAGAATTGAAATTCAAAAGAAAGTTTTGGCACATAGTCATGTTAGGTTTAAAACTACAACTTTAACCCTATAAAGCCGAACGTATCATATTTGATACATGAGTTCAAAGACCTCTATCCCATAAAAATGATAAATAGTTCATTTTGAAACCTTTTTGTAATATTTTTAAAACATATTCTACCACCTTGAGGTTTGTCATATCACTACATTTGGCTAAAGTTATATTTTGGCCCTTTTCAAAATCAACTACTCACATATTTTCAGGAAAATCGTTGCTTGATTTTCAAGAAGTTGTAGTAAGAGTAACATCAAAATAGTTACATTTTCTTGTTAAATAAGTGTTTTCTGCATGAAATAAATGCATATTTAATAAAAACTTTAATAAAATAGATCAAATAGTTTGCAAAAATCCCCAGTGTGTCAAAGGTGATACAAGAAATATATCATGAATGAATTGATAAAGCAAATATTTTTTAGGTGGATTTTGTTAAAAGAGTTCATAATCATCTCAGTTCCAAAAAAAATTGAATTTTTGGACTGTTTTTTGATAGGTCGAGCTTTACAGGGTGAAAGAGACACAAAATGTTTTATTACCACTGTTGTTAATCTTCAATCAATACCTCAATTGTTAACACTACAAAAACTAAATCAAAAGTTTTGCTGTGTGTGATCAGTTTTCGAGTTCCAAATGTTTAGCGATCTCTAAACGATGTCTGTGTTTTTTCCAGACCATCTCTGTTTCCGTATCAGTCCTGACGCTGAGTTGCATCGCCCAGGATCGCTGGTATGCAATCTGCCACCCGCTCTTGTTCAAGAGTACGGCGAAGAGAGCCCGCAAGAGTATCGTGGTGATCTGGGTGGTTTCTTGCATCATCATGATCCCTCAGGCTGTTGTGATGGAGTGCAGCAGCCTTTTACCCGAGTTAACTAACAAGACCAGTCTGTTCACCGTGTGTGACGAACACTGGGGAGGTGAGTGTCCACGAATCAGCCTCTAACGTGTTAAAACCAAGGTCAAAGCTTTCATTTAATGCTTCATGCATACATGCAAACAGCGTCAACAAATCCCTGTACAGAGAACAGAGCCAGAAGGCTGGAAAACTGCTGTAGAGACAAACAAAAGAGCAAACAACAACAAGAGAGCAAACTTTGTTAACTTTGTGTGGCATAGCTCAGTGTCCAGAAGGTGAGCAGACTCTGTTTAACGTAACTCACAGCTTGGTGCTCTGAGACGTGTCCATAACATACAAATGCTCATTACAATTAATCAGGCTTTTATCACCTTTTTCTTTTATCAAAAGTCAACCCTTTTTTTAAACAAGTTTTAAACAATTCCTGCATGCTTGAGTTTAGTGTCCTCAAATGAATTTTCAGTTTACGTGCTGAAACGACATTCTTGTCTGGTAAAATCCACTCCAACTATAGTTTCTGGGAAAAAAAAATAGCTTGTCAAAATGACGGTCACACTTTACTTTGCAGGTCTGCAAAGTTAATCATTGTTAGTTAATAATTAGACAAAGTTTTGAGTTTATTTCATGGAAATTACTCCTGAATTTTTTTGAAAATTAGCATTTAACTTGACCCCTGACCCTTGGCCTGTATGTTTCATGATCCTCTATACTTTTCATTGTTCTTGCTTTTCTTTTTTACTTCCTGTCCTATTGTGTTTTAACGGACACTTTTCTCTCTTCGTAATTGCTCCTCCTTCTTACTGACCATGAAGGCTAACTGTTCTACTTGTCCTTACTGTTGTTTTATAGATTTTATTATTTTATATTGTTGATATCAACCTACCAAAGGGACCAAAGATGGAAATAAGCTGTGAGCTATAATCTTACATATTTGCATGTATATGTTCATTAATATGTATTGTCCTTGTTTTAAATAAACAAGCTCTAAAAAACTATTAATTCTGTAAAATAATACCCAAATTTAACTGTAAAACATTATAGGCCAAGAAGTATATCATTCATTTATAATTTGCATGTGATCTCCATCATCCATATTGACGAACTTGGTAAAACTATAAAGCGTAAACAGCTAATCATCAACTGCATATTCGTAAATTGAACACATTTATTTAGTTAAGATTTTCAAGGTAGTTGTCACTACAGGAAACTATGGACCTAACCTCTTATCTCTTAAAATGTTTAAAGAAATTAGCAGCTATGTATTCACTAATGCTGAGATAATTCTCAAAAATGTGTTGTGAATTGTTTAATCTAAAAAACAAATACTAGCCAATTGTCTCCAACTTACCTCTAAATTCAGAGGATATTTCCAGGAAATTATGAAAACAGTTACTTACCAATGGTGACCTGCTTATGATTAAAACGAGACATCATTCTAAAAAAGTAACATGCTAATTTTCACCCAATTGTGAACAAATTTGAGAGTAATTCTTAAAGAAATGAAAAAAAAAAGTTTTGATAATTACTTCCTAACTAAAATGACATTTGCGGACCCGTAAAGTAAAATGTGACCAAAATAACCTGTTTGAAGCTAAAAACCTCAATTTGTATTATAGAATTATAAAGGGGCAAATAAATAAAAGTGAGAGTATTTCAAGCTGACTGACTTTCAAAAAAGTCCCATAGCAACTTCATCAGAGGTGCACATTATTATCTAAATGGAAATATTAGCCATAACATGATGAAGATATACGCACATGATGACATCAATAATACTTAAGGCTCAATGCTACAAAGAAACTATGGATATGGTAATGGAAAGTGCCTGTGTGGTGCATTGTTTTTTGATTTCAAAGTAAAAGCCCTGAACGAAGGTGTTGCATTTGTGTTGCACATTATCAATAATAAGATCATTCATTGTCGGGGTTTTATCTTTTATCTTACTCGGTGTTACTGTTGACAAAGTCTGAGTTCTGAGCTTTTTACAGCAAAACCTCAAAGATAGTTACACTGATATTCTCAGAACTTTTTGTTTCATGAGGGGAAAATAATCCCAGACACCAAATCAGTCAAGTCAGTGTCAATCAAATGAAGTGTGTGTTGATAACACGGTTTGACTCTTTCTGTTTGATTTGAAGTGTCCTGATTGAGTCTCTGAACTGATTGCTGCAGAAAATTGCCTCCTCCCCTCAGTCGGACCGGAGGAGGTCGACATGTCTGAGATTCAGAGTCGAAACAAACACAAACACAAACAAGACAATGTGAACTTTTTTTCGCCTCATCTATTTTTGACCTTTAGAAATATCTTCACAAGCAATTCTAGCTTTTCAACCAAAACAGAAACATCTCTCACAGGATTTGGCAGGATGAGAGAAAGCATTTAGAAAAGATAGTTTTTATTTTTGTGTTGCATCCTCCTCTGTCCTTTTATCCCTCACTCATCCTCAGATTTCCTGTTGTCTCCTGACAGATGGTGGAGTTTTTCCTCTGTGCCTCAGGTTGAGTCATACTCTGTCTTGTTTGCTTCCTGAGATCTGTTTTTTTGTTTTGTTCTCTGTAGTTTCCCATCCAGCCACCTACCACACCTCCTATTGAGAAGGTCCTGCTGCTGTTTACTTGCTATAATAAATATTAGTTTGGCTTTTTTGACTGGACTCAATCACATCGCTTCCCTTTAAGGTTATAACTTTCTCTGAATTACAAGAAAGATGTTATAGAAAACTGGAATTCTGCTCTTTTTGCCTGAATTATTGAGATATGATGTGGTTTATTCAGCTGGACAATCTCTGCAAAATCAAAAATACAGTTTCACTTTAAGAGGGGATGTCCTGCATCCACATATTCTAAATATGGATGTTCATAGAAATTGTTTGCAGATTTTTCCGAAGATATTAAGATCCTGAGTTCACTTAATCATAGGTGTGGCTCAGCTTACGTGATTGACAGGTGCTCAAGAGTTGTTAGTGTGGAGACTTGTCACCCATTTCCAATATGGCACCAGCCATTCTGCTCCAAAAATCGGCTTCCGAAACATACAGGCCACATCCCCGAGTCTATGTCCATTTATTCTACTGGCGCCCTAACAGTAGGGTACCAAATAGTGGGATGATGTAGGACCTGTCCCAGTTTTAGTCAAAGGAAACGCCACAAAATGCAAAAAAAACTGAAACTGAGACGAACCAAACTGAACCCCTCGATTCAACTGGCTCATGACATAATAGTGGGCCTCAAACACCAAGGTCTGCCCAAAGTTCCATCCCTGACGAGCCCCCAGAGGACTGGCTAATCAGTAGAGGATTCGTGGAGACCATAGACTGTATAAAACATTGACCTCGTCTCCGTGACATCACCCGTCTGTTATTGCAGGGCACGGCCATATTGGAATTGTGACGAGTGCCCAAACTCACAGCCATTGGGCTCCCGTCAGTCACGTGATCTGAGCTGTGGCTCTGATTGGGCAAGCTCTCGTTCCTAATATCTTCCAAACGGCCGAGTTAGAAAAAAATTCACCCCCCTCACAGTGTGTGCCGTTTATGAAATTAGCGATACAGACGGGAGACAGAGTTTGTACCAAGCTCTAAATACGCCAATTTCGGCTCTGAAAACGGCTTCTTTTGGCTTGGTGTGTTTGTGACTTCCAGTACCTCCGGAGCCAGCCTCAAGTGGTCATTGGAGGAACAGGTGCTTTTTAGCACTTCTGTGTTGTCTCACAACTATTTCAGGCAGAGGCTGAAATTAGAGTTTATAAAACACCAATGTGAGAAAAAAACAAGGATTTTTTAAAATAATGTAAAGCTACGGGGGCACCAGAGCGACAGGATAAAGCCATAACAATAGAAAACTATGTTCTCTTTTCTTGGTGAGAGAGAGAGAGATAAATGTTGAATACACACTGTCAACATGTCGACATTCAAGGATGGATGAGTGACTCTTTGCTGAGAGAAGGAAGAGAAACTTTTCTCAACTTTTTACTCAAAGTTTTACCAGAGGAGGACTCACAAACAAACCAACTGTTTTCTCGGCATAGTGACAGGCAGCTGCTATGGTTTAAAGTACAGAAAGTCCAGAGACACAAAGCGCCGTGATTCCTCCATGAAAAACTATAACTCAAATTTAGATAAACATGTGTTTTAACGTTTTTGAATACTTGATTTAAAAAAAGAAGAGTAGTTGTGTACGAAATCTCCACTGATGATGTTTCTGATTGGAAAATCTTGACGTGTGGGGGTTTTGTCGAGCACACCATGTACATATTTATTGTTGATCAAAGGAGATTCATGTCCTTGAAGGATGCTGTCACTTCACCAAGAGGAGGAGCAAGCAGGTCAAGAATCTTAAGTGCTGGATATTCCCATATGGAGCATAATGGACAAGGTTGATTTTCTCTGAGCAGTGGATGTGGGCGCTTTATTATTCTGCACAGAGGAGAGCAGATTTGAGTTTGTAGTCACCACTGTTTTTGCATCTTATAGCAAATAAAGAAGTGGTTCTGCATATCTATATGTGGATCTTTTGGTCATATTGTAAACTTTTATTTCACAAAACAACACAAATTAACCCATTTTTGTTTGTTAACATTGTTTGACTGTGACTGCTCAATGTGCTGTTTTGGATGCTGCATGGATTTACAACTTCTCACTCTTTCCACAGCTGAGATCTACCCAAAGGTGTATCACACCTGTTTCTTCATCATCACTTACTTTGCACCGTTGTGTCTCATGATCCTGGCGTACATCCAGATATGTCACAAGCTGTGGTGTCAGCAGGTCAGTACTTTGCACTGTTTTTAACTGAGTTTCCTGCTGTTGAACTGTTACGTTATAGAAAGTGCAGCTGATGCAGCAAATCAACTATTTCTATCCCAATTTTCAGTCGGTACAAGCAGCTACACCCATTCTGACGAAGAAACACAGCAGCAGACACATAAAACATCCTTCTGTGGTCACATATGTGTCTTGAATTAAATCAAAGCCAATCAAGCAGGAACACAAATCTCTGCAAAAATAATGACTAACTTATCAAAAATCAGCACATTTCCAGCTGACTGAATGGGAATCCCCGGAAATGTTTGTGTTCTGAGTAACTTTTTGTGGCAGCAAAGAAAGAAAAACACAAAGTTTGATGAGAAAAACTCTTAAAACTAGTGAAATGATCCCTTCAGGGATTAGTTGGAGTTTAATTGTACTTAAGAAATCTTTGAATAAGACTGTTAAATCTTGAAAAAAAGAGTGTGCCTCTAAGTGTTTAAAACAAGAGGAAACTGAATTTTTGAGACAACTTTCCTGGAAACTAGCGTCTTTCTCAATACAAGCCTAAATTTGCATATGACTCTTTTTTTTGTCTGAATTTCAGCGCGTAAATGCCTGGAAAAAGAAAATAAAATCACTTATTTAGGTTAAAACAGCTTTGTTTTATTTATTTTTTAAAGTGCATGTGTCAGAATAAATAGTTTTTGTCAAATTATTGTGTAACTATGAGCTGTAGTTTTGTTCGTATGGTGTCTCTTCCATGTTGTTTCTACATGAATTTGTAAAAGTTCGAGCCATTTTTGAAGACTTTTGTGTTCTATCACAAGACTTTTTTTTCTTCCCTGATCCATCTGAACCATATTTTCATTTTCCCTCCAAGCGCAGCAGAATGAAACAGCTCATTGAATTTAATTTCAATATCTTGAGGTAACGAAAAAGAATTACAGAGGAACATAAAAGTCTTTCTGAAGAAACTTTTGCTGTGACCCTTAGGGGGCTCTGTAGTTACTTAATCTTGAAACCAATTTTATTTGAATGACGCCTTTGGTCAAATTTGAAGATCCCCTAGACATGTCCAGGCTCAATTTAAGATCATACTGTAAACTCACACATAAGTAAAATACTTTCAAACAAGAATTTAAATTTTTGCTGAATAATTTGAAGTGTTGAAACCAAGGGGGCATTTGTGATTTTGTCACAAAAGATTAAGCTACTTTTCATAGACCCTTCAATGTGCAAAGTTGTGGTTTGTTAAGCTGAGACTTGCTACAAACTTAAGAAAAGCACATATGTGAGGTATAGATTGTGCAAACTGTCAGATATGTCAATTACTGGATTTTAAACGGGATTATGAAGCCTAAAGATGGCAGTGATGTTGGAAATGCCGAATAAATGCTTGACTTTTAGAAGCTAGGAAAGTTAAGTTGTCAGTCACATCCTCAACAGTTCTAATCTCGTCTTAAACTTCCCTCCTGTCAGTCGTCTCATGCTTTAAATAGTAACTGTCAGGAACAATACGACCCCACTTCCAGTGATACTTTAATTTCCAGAGAATTTTGCTTTTACGTCTTAAACTGATGCACATGTTTCATGCACAGATCCCTGGGAGCACCTCGGTGCTGCAGAGGAAGTGGAGGTCCATGCAGTGCTCGGCCTCCACTCCGGCACACGGGGGACCTGTGAGGGTCCGAACCAGCACCGTCTGCGCTGAGATAAAACAAGTCAGAGCACGGCGCAAAACGGCGAGCATGCTGATGGCGGTGCTCTTTGTTTTCGCCCTGTGCTACCTGCCGATCAGCGTGCTCAACGTCATGAAAAGGTAATCACCGAAAAACTGTTAAGAAAGCTCATCTTCACTTCTCTGCTCATGATTCTGAGTAGATTTCTGTTTCGACACGCAGAGTCTTTGGAACGTTTAAGAAGACGAACGACAGAGAGAAAGTCTACGCCTGGTTCACCTTCTCACACTGGCTCATTTATGCAAACAGTGCAGCAAATCCCATCATCTACAACTTTTTAAGCGGTGAGTTATCAGACACTGAGAGCAGCTGTTTGAGTTCACTGCTGACCTCTAGTGGACAAAGTGACAAAAAACATCAACAACTCTTCATCAATGAAGCGTTTATTTACACCTGTAGCTGCTCAAAGAGTCTGGTTTGGGTGTAAATCAACTCCTATACTTCTCAAACTTCAGGTGATATAATGGTTTAGAAATGAGATACATAAACTCTGCTGCAACAAGGTTGTGAATGTCATGCTGCTATAAATATCTGCTCTGCAGTCAGACGTGTCGACTGGTTCACTTTGATCCAAAGAGCTTCCTGCTCTGTCTGCATGAACATTTCATGCACTCTCTTCTTTTTTTTTTTACAAACAAGATATCCTATTTGTACTGTTTTCTTTTTTCTATATTTGTGTTTACTTCAGTCATGTGCTGTGAAATGAGAAATACACCATAGAATCTGCTTTTTGGAGGGTTTTTGTCTCACCTGGTCAAACTACAATGGCTTTAAACACATTAAGGCCAAGTGTCAGATATTAGTGTGTAACTGTAATGTTTGAATGCTTAAGATTTGCAGACACAATGACACCAAAGCACAGTACAAATAACTACAACTAAATACACGTTTCCTGATATTTTAAGCTCTTGATTTGATACAAAAATGGTCATAAGGCAGGAGTTGCATTCAGTAGTAAAAATTGACAGGAATTTTTAAATGAAGCTTTTAACAAAAGACGAGCTGCAGCAAAATGAACCAAGTTCCCAAAATTCACAGCCTGAAAAATGCTCATCAGACTGATAGAGAAATAATTAGAAAGGTGAATGGATTAACTGATGGACTGACAGATGAATGGATTGATGAAAAGGTGGCAAGATTTATCATCGGATGAAAGAATGGATAGATAAATAGATTAATTGATGGATGGATTGATTGACACTTTTCTGAAAATGATTCTTGTGTAGAGTTTCATGGTAACAGTTTCTTCACTTCAGTTCTCTTAACCCCTTAGTTCCCACCCAATTCTGCTGTTGTTAAACTTTACATTAGACTTTATGTAACACATCGCTCGTTATGCAATCTATAAAGTCCAAACATCAGCCTGATGTTTCTTTTTGTAGGTCACTTGTATGAAGTGAGGCGCATCTCTGTATAATGTCACAGTCAGGACCTTTTTTCATTGTTGTTTTGAACTGATCTACGAAATAACCACAGCTTTTAATCAGAATCTTCCTCTGACATTTTCTTTTTAATCAACCCGTCCCGAAGCTCTGCCGAAGCTCACGCCTTGATCTCTTTTCTGTTTGCTTCACGTCTGTCTTCCCCAATTTAGTCCACGTCTCTCTGATCTCAGTGTTTTCTCTGCTACATCTGAAGTTCTGTGATCTTCAATGTTGATTAGAATTAATACTGAAAACATCCTCTGTGCTGTAACTGATCCAGAATTGCCAACGGAAACGAGTGTCTGCAGACAGATGCCATTTGGTGGCTTGAATTGATTTTATGTATCCGGGATTGCAAAGCGGTCAAGAAATTAAAATCCATTGTTTTGTGATTAGGAAGTCAGGAACAAGCAAGTGTGTGTTGAAACTGACCATAGACATTGGGCAGAATATCTCCAGCTAAATGTCCCAAAATGAAAACGTCATTTAGTTTTTTTTTTTCCCTGTCATTAAAGATTCACAGTGAGTGTTTTTGGTAGATGTCATCTAAGTTTATGCTCTAAGTAAAACTTTGTAATCAGGTTTCTTTTCTGCTCTCCTCAGGTAAGTTTCGTAAGGAGTTCAAAGCAGCATTTTCCTGCCACTGCTACACCAAAAGCCCGGATCGAACAAAGAGGATAAGGACCAGAATGAGCACAGAGAGCCGCAAATCCCTGTCCACTCAGGTCAACAACATGGACAATGTGTCACGTATATCAGATCAGGTGGTGTAGATAAAGAACAGACTCACTCACTCATTGTTAAATAAATCATTAACATGTCTGCATCAGGTTAAAAAAAAGACAGCTGAATGAAAAGGATTTCTCAGAGGTGTCGTCTTGTGTTTGATGCGGACGATCTTCGGTGAAGTGCTTTTGAATATCCGACCTCTGTTTTCTGAGGAACTTCTCACTTTTACAGAAAAACATGACGACCTCATGTAAATCAAAGAGGATTTATTTATGATGAAGCACCGTTTGAATGTGAAGTATTTGTACAGTTTCGTCACACGGTTTGCACACATGTATTGTTTAGTAAATGTCCTATTTTGGATGTGAACTTTTGGTCAGTGGCCTGAATATGTGTTGATTTATCGTATCACTGTTGATCTTTTTGGGTTGTTGTTTTTTTTAATGATGACTGAGGAGAAGGTGCTACGAAGAAAACATCTAACAATGCTCAGATTAGTCACTTTTCCTCTATTAACACGTCAGCCTGAGGTCTTCAGTGTCTGTGGTCACAGATGTGGGATTAACCACTTTGACGATGTGAAATGATGCTGGGTTACGTCATTATCACCATCAAATGTGAATATTCAACAGCATGAAACGAAATCTCATTCCTGACCAAAATCAGAGGAGCAGAGAGCATCAATCTTTGTTTGTCTCCTTTAAAGATGCAGCCATTACTGATCTTTATGAATGACTAGAGTCTTAATTATTCTAATTATTAATCACTTTAAAAACAGTATTAACATCAAGAATTAGGTTTGACACACTTCTTTGACTTCATAGTGCTGTTGTTTCTTCTGTTAGTGAAAGCCCATCTTTAAATTCTCCTCTTCACCTTCATATTTCATTTCCAACCACTTCACTGCAAAAACTGAAATCCAAGCAAGTCATTATGTCTTATTTGTAGTAAAAATAGTCTTATTGTTCTTAATTTGAGCCACATTCACCAGACCAGGTCATAAAATGTCTTATTTCAAGTTTTTTAAGACAAAAATGAGGTGTAAATTGCTTGTAACAAGTCAAAAAAATCTGCCAATGGGATAAGACGAATTCACCCGGGAAGTTTCTTGAAATTAGAAAGATGTCTTAAAACAAGAATTTTTTATCTTATCCCATTGGCAGATTTTTTTTAACTTGTTTACTGTATCTCATTATGACAACTGTTGCCGCTAATTGGCTTCAAAACTCAACCTCAAAAAAGCAGATGAGTTTGGATCTAAGGTAAAAAATAAACACAGTGTAGTGCAATGAGTGATAATGCATCCTGGGTTTTCAAAGTTGTTCAGTAATTTGGAAAGTTTCCTCACTGACTCTACTGCTCTGGATCTGCTGTGAACATTTCAGAGTTTGTGGACAGCTTACGTTACAAAGAAAGACTTATCTACAGTGAAGCAGCTCTGTTTAGGTTTAAGGGTCTCTCTGTCTCACTTTGATGGTGATGATACCAACAAATTTGTTGTTTCTTTACTTTAATGTGAAGACTCAAAGACTTCCCACTCTGAAGCCTCTTTCTCTGTTACAGCTGTTATTATCTCAGGTTAATTAAAAAGTTTCTATTTTCTGTTTGAAGAGCGCTGAATAAGAAAAGAAGTCCCAATGTCGTTCCTCTGGAGCCTTTCTTCGAAGATTGTGTAAATATTTTTTATCAGTGGGAATGTAAAAAAATCATCACTCTGTGAAGTGATGATGATTTGTAGTTGCATGGGGAAATTCAGTGGGTCATCTCAAAAGCAGGAAAACTTCAGAGATGTCAAAAACAAAAGCATGCACAGTTTACTTCTGAATCAGATTCATCTATGAGTAATTTTCTTAATGCATGAAGAGACTGCTTGTTTTTCTGTCTGACACAAACGAGGACAAATAACTTTTCACTGATCACCAAACTCTTGTTTTTAGTGGGGTTGTGTCTCCTTGTATGTTTAAAACCCCTCATTGTTTACTGCTGCCTCTTTTTTTATGAGTAATATCAAAATCTTGATGCCATTAGATGATAACAAATCTGTCAGATTGTCAACATGAGAAATATGAAAACAGTAAAACTAAACCACTTACACACCTGGTCAAACCTTAAGACCAGTCGAAACAATGCACCAATTTATTCATTTAATTTACTTTGAGACCTAAATTACCACACCTTCTTATTAAAGTCAGTTATGTCAAGTCTTCTCTCTCTAATGAGGTTTTACTGCTGAAAACAGTCACAGTGATGTTTTTTATTTCTCATAGATGGATTTGAACTTTCTAACAAACAAATACAGAAGCTTGAGTCATTCAGAGGCAGAATTTCAACCTCAAGCTCATATTGCGAGAGCAGCTGAAGCGTCTGATCGTTGATGAATTTATGATGCTTTTAATTTGAAAAGTTGTTCGTCAGAATGAGTTTTTATGAACCTTGGTTTATTTCCTTGAATCTTGTGTTTGTGTTTTGTCTCATTTTGTATCTACTTGTTGTTTGTTCAATTGTAATTCTGGGTATCCCTGAACTTTTTTGTCAGTAAAGTTTCTCTGAACTTTGTTATTGAGTCATTTCGTGAATGAACAAAGCGACCACAGATCAACAAGTTTTTCTTTGACAAGTCACCAAATTAAATCCAAACTCCATCAGTACTTTTACTAAATTGTTGTTGTGTAAAAGAACAATTTGAACCCAAACTCTTGAGTCACTACCGTCTGATTTTCCCAAACCTAATCTCACCTGAGGGGAAAAGCAGTTTGATTCTCAGAAACGTCACACTTTCACGTTGTTTCTCATCAGACCTGATGTTTTGATGTTTTTCTCTCCGCTCTGTTTGGTCGGTTTTATTTGATTACACTCAGCGAGGTACAGCCCTCAGTAGATGTCTTGGTAAATGTGTTACCTCCCGGAGTCAGTGGTTGGTGGATCACAGCTTCAGAGCTGACACTGAAGTGAGGGACGGATCAGGACGGAGGGACAGCTACAGTCGTCCTCTGACAGCTTTAACAACAGGAAACATGAAACTGAGAGCTGCGGTCGTATTTGGTGAGTGTCAATAAAATAACTCTGTTTTTTCTGACTATGAATCTTTGATTTAATTTCAATCTTGTCTTGTGTTGTTTGTCAAAAATGATGAACTTGCATGAGTGACTCCTTGAACCTTATTTTTTATCTGAAGCTCAAAACAATATGGATGATTTACATGTCTTTTTAAGGACAAACTTGTAGTTTTATGAATGCATTTCTCTTCCAGGTATTATGTTCCCTCAAATGTTCATCCTCAGCATCTCTCCTCCTCCACCTCCTGACTGTTTGGCTTCAGTTCATACCTGCATGTCAGACCTGTGCAGGCAGGAGCAGGCGCTGTACGACGGTATCTGTGATGGTGAGACTTAAAAATAATCCCCGTTTCTCAGAAAGTGTGGATTGGAGCATGGTAGCGTTATTAAAGCAATTATTACATGTCCTCAGGAGATTTAGGACACAAGGCTCTTTTTTTTCCCCAATCGAATTGCAGCTCCTCCTGTAAAGCTTAAATGTAATAAATCGAGCAATAGCCTGGAGCAAAGTTTATATAACTACATGATCAGATAATAACTTTTGCCTTCAAGACATGTTCATCTCAGTCTTAAACTGTGCAGTTTTCCCTCACACACCTGTGCATAAAGACACAGACAGAGCAGCTGCAGATAGAAAACACCTGCTGTGCAAACCTCACTCGTGGAAAATCCTGTTTTTCTACCTACCCTCCTCTGTTTGTGTTATTCAAGATGAAGCATGCCAAATAAAAGGCTCAGCTGGCTGTAACATGAGCATCCAGGCCGTAATGGACCAGTATCCCTCTCTGCAGGGGTGTGTGTGCGTCTGGGAGGAGGAGGAGGAGGAGGAGCTCTGCGGCTCTTTACAAGCACTCGCCACACAATGCAGCCCAAAGACAGGTGCAGTATTCTCCGTCCTGTTTGCGACGTGATATATTTAAATGAGACTCCTGTTGTTGTTGTTTGCCAGGGGTAATCTGATGATGTATTTGGACAAAGACAATAGGCTGGAAATTTTAACTCCATCTGATTTCTGATCAATCTAGAAGTCTGCACAAAGGTAGAACTTAAAGAGCTTTAAGCTGTTAATCAAAACAGCTGTGCCTCTTTTTATGCAAGTTTATGCACAAATTGAAGCCTTCAAGAGATAAAAATGTTTTCATCTGTAGTAGGGCTGAAAGATATATCGGTATCATATCGATATTGAGGTATGAAAATTCCAGATAGTAATATCCCAATATGGAAGACATCAACAATGTAGATTTTCCAGGCTCAGACAGTCACATGATTATTGGTGATTTTCTGTTAATGTTGATGACTGACAGTGAGCTCTGATCCATCAACCTTACTTTCCACATCCTGTTATAATATTGTGCTTTTATTTTTCTGAAAAATGGTTAGTTTCACTAAACCCAGAGTCATACTGTATCACATCAATATCTAGATGTCTGACACTAACATCCAGATATGAAGTTTTGTCGATTTCATTCAGCCCTAATCTCAAGCTGCTTTCCTATTTCACTTTTTCATAAAATAAAAGCGATGTTTCTGAAGTTTTGATCAAATACAGTTGTGCTTTGCTGGTGTTTCCATTACAGCTAGAATTGGGCACAACTTGAGTTAAACCGTTGATTCAGTTTTGTGGATGTTGGAGACGGAAGCAGGACTGTAACTGGCTGTAACCATGGATACCGCAACTATTTTTAGAGCTGGAACTGTCATTTTTATGGGTGTTACTGTTGTTGCTGATGTTGTCAACTGTTGAAGGTTGAGGGTGTTGAAATATGAACACCAGAGTCCGTATGTGTGGAAACGGCCAAGTACTAATAATGTTTTGCTGTTATTTTTAAGCAGCACAGCTAAAAAGGAGCGCACTGATGGATTGGCAGTTGAGCGGTTTGATAAACTACGGTGAGGACTTGAAACAGTCAAACTTAACTCCGTGATTGTAAGAATGTAAACTCAATCCATCAACTATCAACATGTCTCTCTCAGTGTTGGATGATTCTGGATCCTGCTTGGACAGACTGAAAACCTGTGTCAGTGATGCTGTCTGCAACAGGTTCCTGGCACCTGTTCTCCAGGTGTGCACAGAGGAGCACTGCGACAGAGACAGATGTCAACAGGTGACTCATCAGTTTTACAGCAGCATGCCTCTGGCTGTGGCTCAGCTGCTGGTCCTGTGTGAGTGTGAAGCTTCAGATCAGAGCTGCCTGCACATGAAAACATCTCTGCACAGCGGCACCTGTGGAGACTCTGCATGGATCTGCCAGGAGACGATCGACCGGTGTGTCGAGGATCAAACCTGCAGGTATGACGCCGTTCTGTGTCTTATCAGGCCAATCACAGCCTGATTAGATGGAGAAGTTCCTGGCATGTCAGAAGTTTTGGTAGAATGGCTACACGCTGAGGCAAACAGTATCTGAACACATCATACAGCTTATTATTCAAAATATAAAATGCACAATATTAGTTTGCAATTGGACAGCGAAGAACTGAAACCATACTAATATTTACTGTAAGAAAAAGAAAAAAGATTCTGGGTTTGGATCTGGAGATGGAACCTATATGTCGTGTATTGGGCCTTCCAAGCCTACGCTTAATATCAAAACACAATAAGAGACTGTACTGTATTCCTACTGCAGTGGATTAATGAAAAAGCACCAGTTGTTAAAGGCTGGCAAAAAGTATTTGGAGAGACTTAAAAGTGGAGCCCTGGGGTGGAAAAGTTTGTCAACCACTGTCCTATATTATTGTTGTTAACTTAACCCTGTGGTAAAAGTTATTTACTCCTAAATTAAATGGTTCATGTGGTGGAAATTCAAATTAGCCTGTGTCAGGATATTTTTATTCTTCATAGGGCCTGGAAAAAATTTTTCCAAACATATATACATTTTAAAAAATGTTATAGACAAACATTTGAGAGTGAAAAAGCTTATAAACTACTCAAATTACTCAGTGTTAAAATGGATGAAAGAGAGTTAAAATGTTTCGCAAAGCATTAAAAAAAGATTATTTATGAAATTACCAAAAAAAAGAGGAAAAGAAAAGAAGTCAAACAAACAAAAACAGTCATATTTACATTAAGTCCACACTGTTTTATGTTGAATACTCAGTTACAAATATTTGAAGAAAAAAAAATTGAAAACTTTTTTCATGTCTTAAGAGAAATAAAAACCCTCAAGGGAAAAATCCTGACACTGACTTTCATAATTCATGCATCAGAGGGTTAATTATTGTATTCATTTATTTGACTCTGGAAGTCATGTCATGATTCTCCCAAAAGAATAATTTAAATTTTCATTATATATGACAGGCACTGTTGTCCCTCTTCAGGCTTAGGATGAGTCTTTGTCCAATCACAAGCTTTGAGACTTTCGGGCTCACGCAACATCATTATTCTCAGAATATAATTCCTCCTGTGAAAAGCTTCATCACCTCATAATTGGAAATATGTCAGTGTCCTGAAATACATCTGTGTGGAGCAGAAAACCAAACGTGTTTATCAATATGACGTCCTTGGACTGAAATAACTCTAAAAAGTGACAGCTTGTCTCAAACAGCAGCTGTTCTCTCTCTGGAGTTAATAACTGATTGAAGAGGAGTTCTATCTTAAAGTTGTTTCCTTGTTTCTGGAGCTCAATGCATATATAGTGAATTATTTGATTTTATGAACACTGAGGTTCTTGAATGCATGGAGTCATTTCTCTCAGATCTCATCATTGATTTTCTTGAACTGTTTTTATTTTGACTTCAAAGTATTTCTTTAAAAAACTGTCCTCTTTTCACCTATTTCTGTTATTTTCTGTCTTTGTTCCTTCTGAAGCACCTTTGGCTTCATGTTTGAAAGTCGGGAAGTTGCTCTGTACATAAAGATGAGATGAGGGGTTCAAAGTTGAGTCTCACCTCAACCTCCCTTCAACTTTCCTCTCAAAACCAAAAAACAAACAGGATTGTGAATGAATACAAATGTAGAACAAGAGTCCACAAGGTTTCAAAACATAATGGATGCCCTTTGTGTGTTTGTCTGAGAACTGAATACAGAACATGTTTTCTATTTTTCACCAGAAAACTTCTGAAAGATTTCAGACAAAGATGCTGGAGCTTTGAAGAGGCTGGATGCAGCGACACTGACCTCCAGAACGACAAGTGCTTCACCCGCATGGACCCTGCTCTCATCCTCGGTGCAGATCCAGAATGTAGATCATCCTTTTTGGCCACGCTGGGCACCGTACTTCACCATCCTTGTACCTGCAGGGGAATATACAGTAAAGATCTGATAACGTGCAACAATATTCATGATGTTTTTCACAACAGATCACACTTCAGTGAGTAGAATTTGAACAAAAGTGTTTTTTTTCTCCATATCTTTAAATGTTTATTGGACACTGAATGTTTTTTTTACCTGTTTCAGTGACATCGTTGATAAAAAGCAGCGTTAATCCTTCGACGCCTCCAGAAATAAACCAATCAGAGAATGATCAAACATGGTTAAGTGGTAAGTTTCCACCGGGATGGATAAAATGAAATAATGATCTGTTTTATCCATAATGTTAATATTGTTTTATTTTATTTCAGATTACCTTCTATATATTTTTGCAGCCCTTCTACTTGCTGGAGTGGTAATAGTTCTTCCTCTGACTGTTATCAGCAGAATGTGGTGGGTCATTCATTATTTAGTCTCTCTTTTAAAGACACTGTGAGGAGTTTTCAACTGATTCTGAGCCGAATTATTAAAAATCTGTTCATTTTCATTATTCATTTGCTTCCCTAACAAAATCCATGCTTTGGCAAGGGAAATGGGAAATGCAAGCTCAGACACTCAACTCTGATTTTGCCCCCTTAAAGTGCTTTTAAATCTTTCTTTATCTAATAGTCATAATTCTAATCTGTGTTTTGTGTTTTTTTTGTCTTGCAGGTTGCTGAGAAGAAAAGACAAAACAAAATTTCACCATCCACAGAAAAGCAGTTTTGTTGTTATTCACTAACATTCACGCATGTTTCAAATGTTTGTCCTCAAAACAACAACTTTAATGCAAAACATATTTATAGTACATCATCTGAAAATTGTTTTTTTTCCATCAGATTTGCACAGATACACCATCGTGGCAGCTATAGAAGATGATAGATGTTGTGTTTTCTTGTCTTCAGCGAATTTTTTTCTCCAAAGTGTTTACTTCAGAGCTCTGTTTTTGTACCATGTGTTTCATGCTGACATGAGTCATCAGTGATCTTATAAAAACAATGTAATTCAACCTTTAGAGGATGTATTCTGTCTTCAGCTGTCATTTTGTGAGGGTTTGTTGCTGCTGTTTGTGTCATAAGTATGAGATAATAAACTTCATTTTGGATCCTTTAAGGCTGGAGGCTGCATCTGGTCATTTTGATCTTTGGACAAAAAGAAGTGTCAGTGAACAAGTCTGCAGTTAATCCTTTAAGGTGGCAATGACTTTTGAAAAAACATCGTATTTAGGGCACTTAAAATACAAGGACAGGAAGACCTGAACAGAAAATGTGTTTTGAGGCAGACGCTTGGTAACCCACACTATCATGTTTTATTCCTGGATGTTTGAGGATCACAGCCCCGTGACCGTGTGATTCGGGGACATGAGCGAAAGAGGGACAGACAATTTAACGCTCAGCAGACAAACAGCAGGGCTTTGAATTCTGAAGTCAGCACAGGCAGGTAAGGATGTATCCTGTTTTCAACCAGATGATGCATTAACTTCAATTCATATAACTTATTTTAAGCATATGCACTTGAGTGAGAAGTCAGTAGGCAGATCTGATCGATAGGTGTGCAGGTTTTCAGCTTTGTGAGGCTTTAGTAATCCATAGATAGACCTTAGTGTGATCAGCAGATCCTTTAATATCCACCCTCTTGTATAAGGTGCTTTTCTGGGAACAAAACAGTTCCTAAAGTGCACAGTTTTCTGTGTTTCCTGATGTTCTGGGAAGAAAGTGTAAATCAGGCTGATTATCTAGGGAGTAAAAGTAAAAATAATTGGGCTACACTGCTAAACCAATAGACAGCCTGCCTCTTATTGCTTAATTGTCTAAGATGACCTTGGTTTTGTCCTGATAAATGCACAAAAGTGAACACAAATGTGTTTGAATGTCTACTAAAGGTAACCATCCTCACCTGTGATCTACTTGCTTGTAATCAGTGTGTGTGTGTATGAAAAAATGACCACGGTCATTGTTGAAGTTTGTTGTCAATATGATTTAAAAAGAGTAAACACAGTTGTTTGTTAAGAAATGTCTGCACCTAAACTCTAACCATGAGTGACAGAAAGGTTTTTGTGTTAACGTTCATATTTTCTAAGAAAAAGCCAAAAAATCAGAGAATTCTGCCCTCCTGGTTGGCATGTGACACTAATCTGCTACTTTGACTGGTCAAAACATGATACGCCGGCCTCCTCTTGGGAGCAAATAATACTCAAAAGTGCCCTCTCAGAAGCCCAGTAAATGCTAAACCACCCACTCGGGAACAAAACAAATGCTGAAGTGCCCTCCTTGGTGCCAAACTTGCACCAAAGTGCCTTTTTGGGAGCCAAAAGGTTTTGCATATGCTTACACCTGGGAACCAAAACACATGCGTATGTTCCCACTTATTGGGCGCCATGCTGTATGTGCCTTTTTTTTTTTTTTTGCCCCTGCCCTCAAAATGTCTATGCACACTACTGCTATTCACTCTGTGCTGGTTTTGATTGGGCTTTGTTGCACTGCAGATGGATGTGTTGCCAGTTCCAGGGCTGTTTCTAAAAGCCCAGAAAACTCAGGCTCATCTCTACTATCTGAAGCCCAGAAAATTGTGATACAATTTATATTTTTAAGTCAAAGAAGTGATAATATTTAGGAGCAGGGAGGTGAAGCGGTACAGGCTCCATAGTTACAGGCTGTTAAGACTCAATCTTTCATCTGACCAACATGTCTGGACTGTGGGAGGAAACCCACACATGACTGTCAGGAAACACACAACCACATCCAAACACTTCCTCCCCCGCTGGTCTCGAGCCAGAAAATTCCTGCTGTGCAAATATAGGAAGTGAGGTGAGCTTTGCTTCTTTTAATGCTCTTTTACTCCTTTTTTGAGTATTTTCTCTCTGTATCAAAGTGAACTCAGTGTTCTTGGCGTCTTTAGAAAGCTTTCTGTGAGCTAATAAATGAACAGTTTTCCTTCTACCTTCTCATATCTCTCATTTCTCTCCCTCCTCTCTGGACTGTTTGTCACTCTCAAAGTCATTCAGAGCTTCTTGTTTGCTCTCACACCAGATTCCCCTCGAGGATGTCAGGCGCGCTGAGACCTTGGCGCTCCAATTTTCTCTCCACAGCAACAGGTTTGGAGATGTCAGGTTATTGTGTGAAGCTTTTTCTCTGCAGATTAAAAAAAAAAAAAGATTTGTGTAAGTGCCTGCAGGACTCACCTTGAAGCCTGAGTGTGACATTCAGACATTCACTCAGTATTATCTGATGGCTGCTCCTGCTCCAACAAAGGCAGACTGGTCCCTCTTATGCTTCTTGGTCTTTTTGCAGAGAAGCAGAAATAAAAGGATACAGACTTGATTCAGATATTTAGGGCTTTAAGAGGATTTTGTCTGACTTTTCTTCTCACAGGTTGAAGTTTTCTCTCAGGTAATCAAAACATGGATGAACTAGTTAAAACTTGATATGACCTACACATTCCTGAATTGCTTATTTCTGGTGATTTAATGTAAATATCAACACCCTTCATCATTTGAGCCACGTTACAAACTGCCTTAGGTCTTATAATCTCAAGTTTGGAAAGTCGTCTTGTGTTTTGACTCCTCTGTGATTGAGTGCCCTGCCCTCAATGTCTTCACCTGTGTCTCATTGGTGGTTACTCAGTTTTCATTTACTCTCTGTTTGTCCTTTAGTTTACCTGTGTGTTCTCTGTGATTTCCCTTGTGTTTTTGTTTGGATCTTTTATTGACTCTTGGACTTTGTTGAGAAAGTTTTCTCTCCCTTTGTGTCACCAGCTGTGGGAGATGTGCTAATTTAATTGGAAAAAAATGAGCCAGCAGTGCTTGTTCTCTTCTCTTATTAGTCAGAGTATTGGAAAGCAGAGGCCGGAGAGAAATAATAATGCTGGGCGATGATTAAACAAGAAAAAGTTAGTGTGTGGGAGCAGGTGTGGAGAAAGGTCAGATTCTCCGGTGAGATCAAAGATACACAAACTCCACTTCACCTACATGGCACTACTTTAAACAAATCTTACTTTTTATGAACTTCTACAAACTCTTTTTTCCACTTATGATCCTTCACAAAGTCATAAAAGTCAGTCATAAAATTCTCCTGTGAAAATTTTACGTCACAGTGACTCCCAAGCCTTTGAAGGAGATGCAGATAAAAGTGGAATTAACTTTTCTACAGCAGAACAATCAACCTCATGAATGTGTAATCATCTGATAGATAATTGTTTGCATACATGATAAAGACTGAGGCATTGTGGGTATGAAATTATCATTTTCTGATACATTTATGCAAATGTCCCAGTGTGCTCTATTCACTGGAGTCGAGTTTCTTTCTTTCTTTCTTTCCCAGAGTTCAGCTGGCTTCACGGACTCATTCTTATTAGACTGATTTATTATATAATGATAGCAATTACAATTAACTGAGAGAAAAACAGCTGCATCCTGGGATTTTTTTTCTGTTGATTTTCTCCCATCCCAATCTGATTTCCCCTTTAATAAATTATATTACTGCATTTTTTTTTCTCACTTCACTTTCAAACAACTCTCATTGAAGGTCAGGAAAAGGGTTCATTTGTTTCGTTCTGCTTTATTACATTTTACAGACAGAAAAGTACGATACAGTCTGACAGGAGACACATGAAAATCTACACTTACACAGACGTTTCTCTAAAACACTAGCTTATGACATGGTCGAAGGTTTTTTTAATGGCAAAAGTAGGATCAACGGGCACTTTTTTTTAACATCTTTGGCAAACCTGAGATCATCAGAAATGCTGAATCATTATCTTCTGCTTCGTTTTCTTTCCTCAAAGGATCAGAGCTGGTGTCAAAGCAGGAGAAGTGTACAGAAATAAAGTGCAAACAGGTTTTATCAATACATGAAATGAACAAAGACTTCTTGAGTTTGTTCTAACTCATCATCAGAGGTTAGAAAGATGTCAAAGCAGACCTGGTTTAATTTTACACTATCAGGGCACTGAGGTTTGAAAGGAAGAAAAATCACTACTTCATTTTGATTAATCTAATCACACATTTGAAGCTTTACCTCAATTTTCTTTGTTAAATCTCAAAAGTCTAACCAAATATCGCAAAAATTATGCTAAAAAAGTGATCTTACAAAAAGAAAATGGACATCTCACTGTCTTTCATCTTCTAACAGATGCCAAAAATGAAAATGGGAGCAGGGAAAAGCACAAAAAACATGCCTTTATAATCTCCTGATGAGAAAAACACTTCAAATGCAGCAGCATAGGCAACGATTCTGAATGCAGCAACAACAGGGGAAGCACTTGGAAGGAAAAAGAGTCAGATATTGAGACTTATTTCTGTACAGGAACATATCACAGCGCTCTGCTCAAAGCTTGGGCCACCTTGGAGTTTGTTTTGCGACATAAAGCTTTGCAGATGAAGTCACCGGCCTCGATGACTTTGGGGAGGTTCACGCCCTGTAGATAAATTCATGAAGAGAAGAAGGATTAGTTAAAGTGGGAACAAAACAGTCAAACAAATTAGCATAATTCACTACATTGAGTCCTAATCTTATGTATAGTTATGTAACAAATGAGACAAATATAAATATATAAAAGGAAAACAAAGCAGTGTGTTTGCTTTTATGGCAAGAGTGCTGCCATCTTGCAGCTGTGACATCATGGGGTTGGTTGGTTTAGCAAATGGGCTGATGGGAGTCTGACAGTGATTGAACAAAAATTCAATAAATACATAAAAAATACAGAAAAAACATAGTAGAATAGGGTTACAAGCATATTTGAAGGAGATATTTTACAGCAGAAACTACTGCACACCACCAAAATATATTTATTAAAGCAGTTCAAAGTTAAAAATAATAATAACCTAAGATATTGAATGGAAATAAGATTTTAAATGGTTGAAGTAAATAAAATGCAATTAAAAAGGGTGAGAATGAGAGTTGAGTGTAAATAAATAAATTATTTAAAGCACTAAAAAATACTCAGTCGATGAGATGGGACAATGAATTGAAGAAATGAAAGTGAATTTAAAAAGTAAAGACATGAAATGATAAAATTATAAAACCCCTACACTGAAGCCAGAAAGGAAAGCTAAATCTTGAGTTTAGTTTATTTTTTTAAGTTATAAAATTGTTGATATTTGTAGCTTCTCTCAGATCCTCTGGCAGTCTTGGAGCATAGTGGCGGAAAGCAGCATCACCTTTTTCAGTGCTGCCGTCATCCAGCATGAGCTCTGCAAGATGGCAGCGCTCTATTTTTTTTTAAAGATGTTTATATTTGTTGCATTTGCCACACAGTTATCAATAAAATCAGGACTCAAACTCAATTTAGTGAATAGTGCTATTTCTTTGACCATCACATTTCCACTCTAACCTGCAAAGAACAACAGATGGGAATGAGAATGTGCAATAGGTCAGTGGTTCCCAAAGTGGGGGTCGGGACCCTTTGGGGGGTCGCGAGACATTGGTAGGGGGTCGTGGAATGTGTCCCAAAATCAAAAACTATGAACAATTCCACATTTTATCTATCACCATAAGAATAAAAGCAAAAAAGGGGTTAAAGATAATATGAAATTATGCAAACAGAAACTTTTTTATCTGTTTTTCACATTTCTTTGTTGAAGTTTGATGCAGTGAACGGTTGGTTAATTTTCTACTGATGAGTTAAATTAAGTATCCTGGGGTTTTTCATTTTTTTTTTTTTTGTCTGTTTTTGGATTGGTCCATTAGTGTTGTACCACAGCAGGGGGTCGCCAGTCTCCTACGCTGCCATTTTGGGGGTCCCAGGTGGAAAAGTTTGGGAACCCCTGCAATAGGTGATAGAAACTGAGCTGCAGTGACTTAATTCGTCCAGCAGGGGTAGGGATTGTTAAATAAATAGTTTCAGAGTGGAGCTGTGCAGCACTGTGGGTTTGTGTGAGCTTGTGCAAAACCACTGATACTATAAAATAAACATTTACAGAGCCGAATGTTTGCAGAGCGGTCTGTTTATGTAAATGAGCTCTGAGGGATTGTGTGACTTTGGATGATTTGTTGGGATTATGGAGACGTGAAATACAGATGGAGACACACTTACAGTCTCGATGCCCATGCCGTGGAGCATGTAGAGAACATCCTCTGTTGAAACGTTGCCAGATGAACCCTGAGCGTACGGGCAACCTCCCAGACCAGCTACTGCAGAATCCACCACACAGACCCCCATCTGCAAGGACACACAGCAGAGACATTCAGGGCCTCTACGAGCTGCATGTAAAAGCCAGGAAACA
>RPOG01003413.1:0-64316 GCA_008086565.1 Thalassoma bifasciatum
TCCATGAGAGTGGAGCTGAGGTCGGGTGCGTTCGCTTGGATCAGCGTGAGCGTGATGACACGGAGTCTGAGCGGAGAGCTGAAGAGCATATCAGGAGAAAGACGCTCTGAGCTTTTACACTCTCCTCAACATCCCTTTCAGGTTATGAGTCATCCACAGTTTCGAGCTCAAACTGCGCTTTCAACGCATAAAAGGATTCGAAACCACAGTTTACAGTTCCCAGTGCAGCTATCCATCAGAAAAGTGAAACCACGCTTTGAGCTTTTCAAATATTCACTTTGGTCTGCAGGGTGAAGTCACGAGTTGTCTGCATGTTGTGTAAATCGGGGAGTCACAGTGGAAAATGGGCAGGGATCAAAAAATAGAGCGGCGACTCGGAGGAATCGAGGAATGTCAAAACAGTGAGGAGAAAGCAGAGGGGCCTCGTACGCTGCCTACCATGAAGAATTACATTGATGAGCCTGTGAAGGAGCTCTGATTCATCTCTTTCCACAGTGTGTTTTCAGTTTTAAACATAGATCAGTCCTCATGTTGGGCACTGAGAAAACTCTGTTAGGTGAAATAGAGCACTCAGACACTGTCATTTAAGTCAAATAAATTATCTTAACTCAGAGCCCTACTTCATGAACCTAAACTCCAGACCCTGAAGAGGATACTGGTGAAATACAAATGATCTCATCAATATCTGTCAGCCATATAAGTCATCAGGGGAAAACCGAACCTGACACTTAGAATTTTCCTAAAGTACCATGCACAGGCTTCAGACCCAGTTTTCGTTGGTTTTCGGCACTGACCTGTTTTGCTTCCTCAAAATGGCACCTTGCTAACTTTGTGCCTGACCGCACTTTAGTTTAAGACCACCATTACAGATAGATGCCTGTGTCCATTTTGGGTGCAGTCACCCTTTTTATCTGTGCCATGCCCAAGCACCCTTCCACCCTAAAGTCAAGTTAGTTAGGCCGGTGCGGTTGCTGTGTACAGTGCTCAGGCAGGGGGGCTTCAGTGCCGTACACTTCATGCACAAGTACAAGCACAAGTTTACTCAATGAGAGCATGATTTAGGGTGAATTCCAATTCCTGTTTTAACCCTCAATCTTAACCCTCAATCTCAGAATGCGCTCTCCCGCGAAGTGTAAGTGCTGTCCCGATTCTCAGAATGTTAAGGTTGAGGGTTAAGACTGAGGCTGTATCTCCCTCAATACTGAGATTCTCCGACACCACCCTTGGGACTAAGGGACATCCAGAATGCATTGCGTATTGTCGGTAAATAAACATGGCGTCCAAAGCGGCAGAGAAGGCGAGCTACAAATATAGTATTTTCTTTGTTAATGGAGATATAAATATTATGAAAACCATTGTATTATCTTAGTTTAGACCCATTTTATGGATTATTTACCTCGTTGTTACATAACATTTATTTTTATTTTTCGATCTTTTGTCAATAGCGTCCGGTGCGGACAAGCCATGTTGCTTTTGTTTAAGTTAGTTCACGTTACAAAATGGTCATTTTTCTCAGTGGTAATGTAATTGTTTTATCAAGATAACAGCCTATATAACATGCTTGTGCCGATAATGGTATAAGATGACCGGGCTAATGTCATCTCCTGTAGCCGCAGAGTTATGTAACGATAGTTAAAGCTGGTGTTTACCTTTCAATAAACTATGGTATGCACACTGTCGACTTATACTCCGTGGTTGTGTTATTTATACAGATATTTTTTTGATCACGCTAACCGAAGGAATAACTGACAGACAGTCCACAACAATTTCATTTGCATTTAAGGGGTGTCCCATTTCTAAGTCACAAGATAGCCCTTAACACTTGGTTTTGAGGGCTACTAAGATTGAGGGTTGAGCTTGAGGGTTAAGACTGAGGGTTAAGATTGAGGGTTAAGATTGAGGGTTAAGAAAGGAATTGGAATTGGGCCTTATAATCATTGCAACTGCTCCTCTCGACAATCAATAAAATGGTGGGGTTATGTTGGTCCAAAGCAACTTGACAAAAGTCATAGCCATGTTCTCTTTGTCTGCTGTTGTGCTGACCTTGATGACAAATGTCCAGGAGTCAATTGTGCTTAAGTCTGGTTCTTGTTAGAGTCATGTGACCGTGGGCCACATCAGCCACACAAAAACGAATTTTCTCGTCGATCTACTTAAGAAAATTAAGGCGACTTTTTTGTATAATTGTTGCTGAACTAAGATTTTTGCATAATTGTTGCTGAACTAAGATTGCTTCTTGTCTAAACCCCCCTTTTTTTTCAAGAACAACAAAATCCTAGTAAACTGAACTTAATTTTGTCAAGTGGACATGCTAGGTTTTTGACCAAGAGCTTTTTTGAGAAGTCACTAAATGTGGCACCAAAGTCATCAAGTTGGCGACACGGATTGGTGTAAAATGACATTTGTGTTGCACGCCAAGTTGCTATACACCGGGTGTACGATAGGAGATTCAAAGGATTTATCACATCTTAAAAATCTCTTCACTTACTCATTGCTTCATGTTTAACCTTGCTTAGTTATTTGGGGTCACAATTAAGTTCTAAAAACAAAAAAGTTATCATTCGAATGCAAAAAAAAAAAAAAAAAAACTCTTATATTGGTATACTATTTTTTTGCAACATCTTTATGCCTTTCAGTCAGACAGACTGTTGATTATATGTTTAGTTAACACTTTAAAATAAGGGTCCCTCCCTATAAACAATAAACAACAAGTTAATGCATTATTTGGTATTAAATGAGAGTTTAAAATGTTAAAAACTTTACAATAAGTGTCCGAAAAGCAACAAGTGATGGTTAACAATGGTTAAGTAATGCTTGTGAGACAATTAAGCATTTATCAAGTGTTACCTAAGGGACCCATGTTTACACTTTACAATAAGGGTCCAAAAAGCATTTAGTAATGGTTAATTATGGTTAAGTTACGCTTATGAAGGAGTCCTACCCATTAATTATGTTGTACATCAGGTAACTAAAGTGAGGTAAGACCTTAATATTAGGTTAGGGCCACCTGATGAAAAACACGTCACAACATTAGGAAAGAAAGACCCAAGACTCTAAATAATTGTTCATCAATGCTCATCTTGGTAACATGTACAGTTTTGTAGAACAATTAGTAAATGCACAAGGAAGTTGTTACTTCATGTTTATTCATTCTAAAGTAACAATAATAGTATAAGATTCGTAGAGGCATTTTTAAACTTTACTTGTATGTTAATAAATAAAGAGTTATGCAGAAATAATGATAACTAATTACAACATGCAACTTGTATTAATGCTTATTTATGTATGAATCAACTCAGAGCATTATACATTAGTTAAGTGCTTATCAATGCATTGATTGATATGTTTGTTAATTTTAGGTAATGCATTATTGTATAACTTTTCATTGTTCTTTTCTTTTTGGATTGTGTACCATCATTCTTTGTAAATAGTGTTATTTTATTCTTCTTAAATAGTTCCAATTTTATTTTATTTTTCTAAATTGCTGATTTCTAATAACTATCTTAAGTTAATTATTATTATTATTATTATTATTATTATTATTATTATTATTATTATTGCTGTAGCTATTTTTTTAAAGTTTTTTTATCGTATTTGAATTTATTTTTATTCTAATTTAGTCTATTTTATTGTTGCATCATTTGCACTTGGAATGTTTGTGAGCTGCTGTGACATGCAATTTACCCCCATGGTGGACCAATAAAGACTATTCTATTCTATTCTATTCTACAATGACTATTAAAATATTATTTTAACTGTGAGTAATGCCTAATAAGGCATTAAATAATGCTTATTAAGGGATCCTTATTGTAAAGTGTTATCCATATTTAAGATAAAACTTGAGACTCATGCAAATAAAACAGCACAAATTCAAAGTGAGGATAAAAAGGAACATTCAAAACCATCCAAAATGACACTGAGAGAATGTTTTAACATGCTGCTCTCACTGATGACTCTGGAACGCCCTGATTGGTTCAGCACTTATTCAGATACAACTCATTCCAGACCCCACAGGCAGCGCTGTCGCTCAGATCAACATGTTTTACGCGTGTTAATAACGTGTTCCCTTCCTCCAGTGCTTTGAACGTCAGCTCTTTGTGTAACAGCTGGCATTTTACTGCCACAAAGCCGCAAACATGGGAGAAGAAGGTGAAAAATAACCATTTTCTGTGTGACAAAATTGCTTTCTCTTTATTTTGGGGGTGACATTTTCGTCCTCATGCATCATTTATATGCCCCCTAGAAAACAGGCGATGGGAAAAACGGCAGAGAGAGACAGAGGAGATGAAATTATAAAATACCAGCCCTGTTTGGATTAAAGTGCATGTGTGTGTATGTGTGTGTGTGTGTGTGGGAGAGAGAGAGAGAGAGAGAGAGAGAGCGAGAGAGAGAGAGAGAGAGAGAGGATAGGTGCCACTTCTTCCTGATTCTATCTGACTCTTGCTTTGCGTGACTCAGTGTGTGATTGTGTGTGTGTGTGTGTGTGTGTGTGTGCGTGCAGCCTCTGAGAATGTCACAAATGTACATGAATGGAAACAGTGGGGCATTCCAGCCGATGTTGCAGGTCCAGGGGATAATTCTGCCTTTCAACTGCTTCCCATTTATTTCATAGCCGCAGCACTGTCATCTCACCCTGGTCAAGATGAAAAGCATCGTTGTGTAAAGAAATTGAAATGAAAATCCTTGTGGACCCAGCAGGTTGGGGGGTGCACAGGGGTATTATCTATGACTCAATGGCACTTCCCTGGGATAAGATCTAATTCTGGGAGCAAAATTTCTTTATATGGCCACCTGCTGTCGTCAGCTTTGTCCCAGGATCACAAGTTGTTCTGGGTGACCGGTCTCGGGACACGGCGAGAGGAATGCACTCAGCTCCCCGCTGACATTTAGATCTCTTTATTTTCTCTTTCATTCAGCCAGGAGCTGGCTGGGAAGGATGAGGGGAGGTGGTGGAGGAGGAAGGTTGAGGGGGTTCCTGGATGAAGAGTCCGTGGGATTGAGGGGGCGGGTCGCAGAGGGGCTGCAGCACAACGCCAGGATCGTGCACACTTCTGGTGCACGTCTTTACTATCAACACACAGCCACTCACTCACAGCAGACAGATCAAACAGCAATGATAGTCTCCAAGAATTCAAGCTTAGATTTCATCTATGCATTTGCAGATGACTGCGTTGTTTTCACACATACTTGTGAAAACTGGCGACAACCTTCAGCAACTGTACTACACTGAGAAAAATATATCTGGGCAGAAGTACATTAAACTTAACTGAATCCCTAAAATCAACAATAAGAATTCAAGTTACTGTCTTCACACAAATATATCTAGTATTGAAGTAAAAAAAGAAAAATTTGTTCAAGACAGGGAGAACTTTTTTTTAGAACATGAATAATTGACACAACAAGAGATGATCTTGTTATCTTTACTGTTTCATTTGGTATTTATGGAACCAGAAACTGAACTTAACTGTCTTACGATACCTTGTTACCATGAGCGAGGAGAGTACACAGTGGACATGAAAGCCTGCTGTACATGGATGAATCACATGGGTTGCACAAGCTGTATATGCTGGTCGTTCATGCTGGTGTTGAATGGCTGCCTATGCACTACAGTGTGGACCTGCTGTCTATACTACACTGCATGCAATGCCCAACAGTGTGGACAGGCAACCCCTCATGCTTGATGTTAATGATCTTTTTAAGCTGATATTACTAAAAACCTCATTAAAAACATTAAAAATTAAGTAATCCATACAAAGACAAGTTAAAAGTTTGATACAGTTTAGTTTTGCTTAATCTACTTACTTGCATTTTGTTTTTCATGTAAAAAAAAAGGGGGTTTAGACAAACAGCAATCTTGCTTCAGCAGGCTCTCATGTCCACTGTGTGCCCTCCTCACTCATGGTGACAGAGTATGGTGAGGAATTAAGTTCAGTCACCGGTTCCAGAAATACCAAATGAAACAGTCAAGATAACAAGATTGTCTCTTGTTGTGGGGATGAACTCAAAATGATTGCCTTACTTTACGGAAATCATTCATGCTCTGAAAAAATCACACTGTCTTGTATTTTGAACAAATATTTTGACTTCAATACTAGATATATTTGTGTGAAGGCACTAACCTAAATTTTTGTTGTTGATTTCAGGGAGTCAATTAAGTTCCATTTACTTCTACCAAGATTGATTTTTTTCCCAGTATACAGGGGTGTTTTATTTATTTGTTTTTTGTTGCTTTTGCCTAAAACAGCATATGAAAAAAAAAAATTCTATGACTGAAAGTAGAGTTAAAAAACATGGAGGCATCGCATGGATGAGGAAAAAGTTTTGTTCTAACTTGCACCCTGCCCCAAGAAATTCTGTATTTTCAGAAGTTTGGTGCCTATGTGAATTCAGCTGAAGGAAGTAATTTACTAAATTACCAGAATGGCCCTTTAATACATAAAGTAAGTCAGGAAGTGGAGTTTCTTTGACTTTGCTCCGTACTTCATAACTCTGCGGTCTCACCACCATCTTTAATTCCTCTTTAATATAAAACAAAGACACCATCACACAAACTGAGCTTTGTATTCCATCAACTGGTGGCCGTGCTGCAGACCACTTACTTATCATTCTGCTCTTTGAGGGGAGGGAGGGGTCTGCGGGTCCCACTGAGCCTCTTGTGTCTCTGCAGCAGAACAATAGATCTTTGCAAAGAAGTCAGCTCAGAGCCAAGAGACAAATCTCCCCAAAAGACACCTTTTGTTTCCCCTCAAACTAAATCTGCTGCTCCATGCCACGTAATTAATGGCCAGACATACGTTTCTTTTCTCTCCTGGTGATTGAATGGGAACTGTACCGCCGCCATTTGTCTTTCCCACGCATGTCATCACACGGCAGGCTCCGTGTAAAGTACAGCCTCATGATTCACACTGTTGTTGTAACCAGTAGATATGATCTGGTCGGGTGTAAAAATGTGGATGTATATTTATATAAACTAAAGTGCTGCTGGGTGGGAAGTGCTGCCAGATCGCTGCGCGGCTTTAAAAAGATGGAGGCTTTTCTTTCCTCTATCAGAAATAACACCCTCATCCATCTGTGCAGGCTGCAGGGACCCCAGGTCTGGAGACAAAAACAGAGATGTGAGAGTTGTTGGCTGGTGGCGGTGCAGGTTTTGTCTGCTCTGACTGCTTTCAGGGCCTCAAATGCACCAAAAAAAAAAAAAAAAAAAAAAAACAGGCACGATGGATTACAGCAAACACTGACATAACCTGCAGCACGCGCTTCATACCGCAGCGCTTTGAGGAGGATTTAAAGCATGTGGAGGAAATTTTCATCCAATGTTGAACATTTGAAAACCCAGATTTATAAATATTGACTTTTTCCTGAATTCTGTAGTTTATAGCAGAGCTTTAGCGTACATTTCCTTTCAAATAGCCCTAGTTTTTTTCCATTACAAAGAGAAAAACAGTAACTCTAGACCAGTGCAAGTAACTCCAAATATGTCATAACATACACGTAGCTGTAATCAAACTCAACAAACCCCTTGGTGAGAACTTGGTGATATTTTCAGGTTAAGCTGCATTTGAATGTGAAAATAGCTAAATAAGTCACCTCAAGAAATACTTAGTTTCACTGTGAGTGAGCAAGAGGGTTTGTGTTTATTGAGTCGATTCAATACTGTGCACAATTTTGTTTTTACTTCTGCACATCTGAGGTCAGGGGCATTCTGGCCACCTGTGTGTTCTGGAGAATTGCAGAACGGACGGTTGTCACCTTTTTTTTTTTTTCTCCCTGCTTTTTACTCTCCAGTTATGTAGGTGCCACAGTGTAGTTACTTATTTGGTCTCGCTTTGCTGCTTGTATGGTTCCCACCTGATTCTCTCCAAGCTCTCCACAACAAGAAACAAATGCAACAACACATACTGAAGTTTCAGTTTCAGTTTCATATGAGCTGCATTCAATGTTAGTCTATGTCTGATTACCAAAATACTTCAAGCTACGATGTGATCAGAAAAGAAGAAGGCTCTGCAGCATTACCACAAACTTATACAAAGATCTAATCACATACCAAAAAGAGAACTCTGAGCTGCAAAGTAAACAAAAGGAGGAAGAGAATCCTCAAATTAGAACCAGCCCTCAGGCACAGAGACAGAGGTCACTAACAAAGTCATTTCAGCACAAGGATACTTGGGTATGTTGCTGCAGGAGCTTAAATCAAGCCCTCCGACCTTCTGATTGAGAGACAACAACTCTACCTCTGAACCACAGCTCCTGTTGAGCTCCTGTTTTCTCTCCATCATCTCTCCACTCTCCTCTGACCACTGGCATCAAAAAGACTTTTTGTCCCAGAGAACTGCTGCTCACTGGAGATTTGCTCTCCATGGGACCATTCACTGTGTGGTTGAATGTAGAGATGGTTGTGGGTTAAAATCCCAGTAGATCAGCCGACTATGGCAAGCAATTTCAACATATAAAAGCTAAGTTTGACTATCTGACATTAACATTGTAGATATCAGCAATGTATTTCTGAATAGTTCCATTTTGGATAGTTGGTACTTTCCATTCAAGATATATATTATTCAATTCTGAATAGGCAAAATGTAAAATAGAGATATCTTTAATTCAATTTTGACATGGCAAAATTGACTCTAACCCTGTGCTATAATTTTGCCCAGTCAGAAGTCTAATTCAGGATTTCTGTAATTACATTTTGGCGAGGTAGAATTAAATTAACAAAAATTTCTCAAATTTCAAATGTCTGCCATCAAAATTCATTTCAAGGTATATATAATTTGATTATAGATATCTATAATTGAATTATGAATATCCCTAATTCCTTTTTGAGATATCTAGATTTCCATTTGGACTAGTCAATATTCTATTTACAGATATCTACAATTCAAGTTTTAAAGTTGGATATCCAAAATAAATAAATAAATAAATAAATGTAGATGCTGTATCTTGAATTGAGGTGAATTAAAAGATAGCTGTAATTTTAATCCTGTCTAGTCAGAATGTATTTAGAGATATGTTAAATTGGAATTACAGATATACAGTATATACAATTCATTTGCAGATATCTGTAATTCACATTATGGATATCTGAAATTATGTAATAGAGATCTTGATTGAGAAACTCCATACAAATGAATGGCAAAAAGGGACGTTATTTTGCCTCGTTGAAGTGAAGTTGTAGATTTCTGAAATGACAGCTGTGGATGGGCAGAATGTATCTGAGGATATCTGAAATGTTGACTTGCATATCTATTTAGCGTATCCAGTCTAGTTTTTAAATATTAAAATCTCTTGCCGGAGCAGATTGTCAATCACTCAGACCAACAACCATGCCACGTTCAAAGTCTCTTAAATCACTCTTCTTTTCCATCCTGTTGGTCGTTTTGAACTTTAGCAGCTCCTCTTCACCATGTCTACTTCAATAAATGCTGATTGGCTGATTAGATATTTTCATTGAGGAGCAGGTGCACAGGGGCACGTCACTGTGCACCTGTTCATGAGAGTCAGGGAGATTCTGTGTTTTTAGGATGACTTGGTCTGATATATTCAAAGTTTTTGCTTCTTTTAGTACTTTTTAGGATTTGGGGATGTAAGTGTAAGAAAGAGATTTATTTTAAAACAGTTTTTTAATCATTTAGCAAAGTCAAGGTCCAAAAAGATAAGTGATGCAGCTTTAACTACTCATGCAGCTCTTTTCAGTAAACTGAATTAGTAGAGTCAGTTTAGTTAAGTGATTTGTTCAAAGGATTCAGTCATTGAATCGTTCAGTTCTTCTCTGCAGCTCTGCCTGCAAATCAGAAATTAATGAGCTGAAACAAGACTGAAAGTTATGTTCTGCTCTGGATTGTACTGAGGAGGTGGTGAAGAATAAGCCGCTGATAAAGGAACAGCAAACTGAAAGCTGAAACAATCACAGACATTTTCAACGCGTTCTGTTTGGTATGATAAGTTACATAATTTTGGGAATTGTTCTGGTGTTCATTGAGGTATTGATTAAAATCTTACTTTTCAAAGGGGGTGTTCTCATTTATGCTGAGCACTGTATCTTAAATGGAATCACATTACTTTTTTTTTTTTTTTCCGTTTTGCCTACACATCCGAAAGCCATGAAGATACACATTTACAATAAAACTTCCTAAAAGTGTAACACATCCTAATGACATTAAAACCCCAAATAGGACAAGATAAGATTATCCCTTTATGTATCCCACAATAGGGAAATTTACATTACAGCAGCAAAGATCGCAGACACGCACATCAAGAGAACAGATGAACACAGTTAAGTAAATAAAAAGAGAAAAAAAGACGCAGGAAGTTAAAAATGTACAAAAGGGCCATGTATTAAAAAAAAAAGTAAATAGATCATCTGAGGGCTGTATTTTTTTTTAAAGAGCTATGTAATATGTATATTTAGAGACACAGGTTTGCACACAGTACATGTAAAGTGTAACCTGTTGTTGCATAGTGATACCGTGAACAAAAATTACATTAATGGGTCAATGACGTAACGTCCCTTTTTTTGTGTCCGAGTGCAATATTTCCTTCCATCATGAATTGAGTATTTCATCTCATGTATTTCTTTATTCTATGAAACCTGTGTTATTTGAACACATCTTTAAACTATTAAAATATAACATGTTTTTTTGTGTTTTGGTTCCTCAAACCCCCAAAATGTCAGGTGGTGCAACCGTCCTGACAAGTATCCACAGTAATTCAACTCTAAAAATTGAATGTCAGTTATTGTAAATGGAAATAAATAATACAGTGGCATTATTTTATGCTTGAACGTTTTTAAATGAAATATTCTTTGCAAATAAAAAGAATTTTAAAGCTGTTGAGAAATTTAAAAAACTTTTGTCCCGTAATTTTCATCTTGTCAAATGTCAGGGTGGTGCAACCGTAACATTAGACTTTTATTTTAAAGTGAAGAGAATAAAACAGGAAACAGGAAACTGCATCAGCCAGAGGAGCCCAAATGACATTTGTGACCAAGTGGAAAAGTTTGTAGATTTCTCTGAAATACTGATAAAAAAGGTTTTTTCACTTCATTGGTGACTGGAACAATTTCCATGTCAGGTGGTACAACCAATGTAATAATGTGAAATGTTATTTTAACATCAAATTATTTATCTTATTCACAAATAAAAGAAATAAAACACACAAAATGAAAATGTATGAGTCACTACAGACACTTGAGAGATACTTGCCAATAATTTCACACAGAAAAAATAACAGGAACATATAAATATATTTTCATATATTTGGTTGTGCCACCTGACATTTTTGGGTGCTCAAATTAAAAATACTAAAAAATGATGAACCTAAAATCTTTAAAATGTTGGTCAGCTACTGAAATCTGTTAGAAAACATAATTCTTCTCTCAGAAATATTTTTTTATCCATTTTCAAAGAACATTTTAAAAATAAGTTTTTAGACCCTCTTTTTGTTATTGACCCTAATACAAAAATAACATTATTATTGCACAAGGTTGGAGTGAGAGTCCAGGTTATGATAGAAGTGGTGTGTGCCCCAAACAATTTGAGTAAACTGTGGGAACCATCACAGAACATAAAACACAGTCCAGACAACTGTTTTATCCAGTTCAGGCTGCAAAAGGACACAATTATTTCTCCTAATACAGGTTAATATAAATAAACATCCCTGTCTCTCTTTGATGTGGTTAAAGCACATTCAGACAGAAAACAGGGCATGAGTTGGTCTGAGTATAAACACAGCTGCTCTGAAATAGGTCGTGTATTTTCAAGTATTTCACTAAAAACATGAGGTAACCGTCCTCAATCTCTCAATAATGTGCTCACATGTTTGCAGAAAAGTGTGGTGTTAAATGAAAACACATTAAAGTGAAATCACTTCGACTTCTGTGAGCCTGAAAGATTCATGAGTGGATTAGAGACGGATTAAATCCTCATCTGTCCTCAGGCAACAAACAAACAAACCAAATCTTCAAGGAGTCAGTTATGAACAGTTAAAGAAAATAAATTATCCAAAGATTACTGGAGTGTTAATTCAGCAGGTTTAGTTATCTGTGAGAATCATGAAGTTTTAAATTCATTTATCAGTTTGGCAAAAAGTTTTCAACCTGTTAGATTGGTATCATACTTCACTCAGCACGGGAAGGGGAGAAACTGTGTGTGAATGTTTCAAACTAAAGCTAACACACACACACACACACACACACACACACACACACACACACCTGTTTCATCATCAGGGTTTTTTTTCTGGCAGCTTCAAACTTTGCGAAATGAGAAGATTTGAAGTGAAACTACCGTCTTTATTTGATTAAAATTTTATGAAAAAACAATGATACTGAAACACTAAATAAACTCAATGCTGGATCAACTTAAACCAAGCTGCTTTAGAAATGTATTGTTTCAAGTGTACTTATTTATTTCATACAGAGTCAATCAAGTCATTATGTTGAATGTGATACATTTGAAAATAAAAAGTTTTAAAACATCCCAGAAAAAAAGAAGGGCTGTGAAATTAATTGCAAATAGATTAAACCCCAATTTTTTCTGCTCCAGTATTCTAATCACAGACTGTAATATTTATTTAACTTTAAATGTATCAGAATACCATGTACATTTTTTTTCTCTACAACATTGTTACTCAACCCTGCATTACCAAAGAGTCAAACTACCGAAAACTACCTTCGCAAGAGCGTTGATCTAAGTGGTGAAAAGTGGTGACAATGGCAAAAAGTAGTGATAAAAATAAGGTTAAGGTGGCTAAAATTGTCAGAAAGAAATTTATCATTATATGCAAACCATAATTATCAAAATTTCAAGAAATAAATGCCTGAAAATTTAATACATGTACAACTCTGCTGTTTACATTCTGTTTTATTTATTCATTCACTATTGCACTTTATTTCTACTTTTATTTTAATTAAGCTGTATGTCAGTTTTATTGACTATTTTTAAGTTTCGTTGCCAAATCTCACTGCTGTGTTTTTTGTGCAATGACAATAAAGGAAGTCTAAGTCTCTACGTCTAAGTCTAACTCTACCACTGAACCACTGAACCACAGCACCTGTTGAGTTCCTGTTGTCTCTCCTCTGACCTCTGGCATCAACAAAACAATAAATCAGAGAGAACTGCTGCCCACTGGAGATTTGTTCCCAGTGGGACTCTTCTCTGTCTGGCTGATTGGTCACAAGTTCACAATAAACTACTGTATATTTACAGTGGAACTATATTTGGGTCTACAGCACAATATAAGCCCTTTACTGTAAATTTACAGTATGTTGGCTTTGGCACAAGATTTGACAGTAGGGCACTGTATTATTGAAACATAGAATTTTACCTCTACTTTTTGGGTCAATAAACTACATGGTAGTCTGTGTTGGACCAGTGTGCATGAAAAACCATCTGTAGTGTTCTTTCATGGCCCAACTATTTTGCTCATTAACATGACAGTGCATTTTTCATACAGCCTCTGACAGGCAGTAGGCTCTCATATTAACTGTGTACACTCCTCACTCAGGGTTACTATAACTTTTTGGGTAAAAATCACAAAGGCATTCTGGGTATAACCTCTCAGCCCACCTTAGCCCCTCCCAGCTGTTTAGCAGCTGCTCACAAGCTTTACCCAGAATGCCTTTGTTATTTGCAACCTAACAACTAACAGTGTGAGATACTGCAAAATTTGGTAGCGATCTTATACCAAGTAAATACAGAGTCAGTATCACCAATATGAATACAGATACTTTTTACATGGAAGAGCTGTTCTTCAAAACTATTCAAAATTACACACAATCACTAAAACTACTGTTTCTGTTCATGAATGACAGTAAAAAACTTTTTTTTTCAATCAGAAAATAATCATGCACTTTAATTTTTTCTCTGCTTTGTTTTAAAACATTAAATTTGAATATTTACGGATGACAGCAACTAATTCATATTAGCGTTTAATATATCATATTGATTAAACAGCTTGCACATACTGGCAGATGAACCATTACAGAAACATAAATTATTTAGGAAACCAGCAATTTACTGATAATGATAATGATAATTTATTAGACCAACACCCAGTGCAAAAGAACTTGCACTGGGTGTTGGTCTAATAAATTTGCATTTATATAACACATGTAACATATTCAGCAGAGTGCTTAAAGCAAAGTGAGTGAGAGAAGTGCACATAAAGAAGAGAAAGTGACAGCAAAACTTAAGTGTCGATCTCATCACATAATTATTGATTTATACTGATACCAACATTGGTATCGATATGTCGATATTTTGGATCGATCCGCCCACTTCTAATAACAACTACTGCAACCATGAGTGAGGAGGGCAGGGGTTAAAATTCCCAGAATGTATTACTTATAACGGTAATATACTGTCAGACCAAAACAGTACATTACTGTTGGGACTCTGCTGCAAATTTACAGCAAAGTCTTAAAGTGCAGCTATTTATAGTAAATTTACAGAAATTCCCAGTAAATAATCATATTTTTAACAATGCTGCAAAAAAGTTTGTTTTTTTTCTCCTCCCAGATTACATTGCAATTTGCAGTGAACTCTGGTATGATGAATACAGTAAAACACTGTTGAGATTTTACTGTAAGTTAACAGCAGAGACTTACAATGAACTCCACCTTCACTAGTGGTGATGAGCTGGACTTAACTCCTGCATGTTGTGGACTTTTCTGGGGAAATAATAAAGCAGGTGTATCAAAACTGATGTTCTGAACTAAGAGTGGTATTTTTCTAAAAAGGAAAACTTCATGATGTTATTTTAAAGTAGTTGGTGCTTCTTAAAGTCAGCCTTTTGATGTGTTTCCTCCTGCAGCAGCTCCTCTGTCCCCTCCACATGTGACTCCGTATTGTTGCATCTCGAGGTCTCCACTTTCACGGCCCTGAACAGAGAGGTGTTTCTTTGGGAGCGGAGGCAGCGGCCTGCAGCCGAGGCCCCCGCTCCGGGATCACCTTACCCCCGCACAGCTCGGCTTTGTTATCGGATCTCCCGGGCCGAAGGACACAGTGCATCATCTAACCCGCCGTAATGCATGCAAGATGTCCAATCAGCGCCGTGTTTGGTCATTACGGCCTCCTTCCTGCAGGTCGCCGCTGCTGCACCCTGGAGACCCCTCCTCTGATGATCTCAGATCTGCCCNGGAGCCTTAAAGACACAGCAGCCAAAACAAAGTGTTTCAAACAGAGGCTGAAATCAGGGTTTTCTAAAACAGAAACATGAAAAAATATATATTTACATCAATTCTTTTTTGTTTTGTTCTTTAGTTTTAACCTTGTGAAAATACTACAGGGCACAAGAGGAACAGACTGAAATGTAAGGGGGATAAAATAGCACAGTACCCCCTCTTTAAATTCAATTTCCTCAATATGCCTTGAAGAGGTTGTCGTAATTTATGTTTCTTATTTCAAAGTTAGTTTAAAAATATGTTCTCATCACAGCTGTAGGTTCTTCTATGCTGACAGAAAACATTTATTTTGATGTGTTTTCAGCTGGTTTAGCGGCAGCAGATCATTTTCTTCACATTCTCTTTCTCAGTACAAGTGTGTGTTACAGGGGGGGCCGCTCCAAACTAATGATTGAAGTGAATTAAAGTAACAACTGTGTGAAATTACAGGGTGGTGACATCACTGAAAAGCATTAAAAAGCAATGCTGGGAGGAACTGATGCGGAGTGGCACAAGCGTGCAAGCCATCCACAGAAATCAGCTCTGATTGTAAGTCTTATTAATTAATAACATCCCAGGAAGCCACAGGCATTAAGCAGATTATGGGAGGTGGGAGGGGGGGGGCATCGGGCTCCAAAGGCATGCGTGTAACCTAACACACCCCACCGGATCCCAGCACTCAGCGTCCGTCTGCAGGAGCAGGGAAATGTGCTTAGCCCGGTTCAAAAACAAACCCTAATTTAATGGTATTCTGTATTCTCATATTTGGTTTGGCTGCAGCTCAGGGGATTGATGTGGCAGCAAACCTGACTCAGAGAAGCTGCGTGTTGCGTTGATGGTCTACTTCACTCCATAATCAGGTGGAGGGTGTGTGTGAGATTGATTGACCCCATTTGTGAGGCGTCCTCGTGAGCGCGTGCATGTGTGTGTGTGTGGTTTCTAAAGTCTCGCTACTGTTTCGGATTACCTGGCTGGTTGGGAAAAGCCTTTCGAGGGCTGTGTTTTTGTTCTTTAGGTGGATCCCCTTCCTGCTCTGAAAGGCAGACCACTCCAGCTATAACATTTAAATCACTTCCACAGAAAAAAAAAAAAAAAAAAGTTAGAGCAGAGACAGTGAAAGAAATATTTATTTGATTTTGAATTGGGTCTGCAGCTCTGTATGCACACAGCAGACAACACTGTCTTCGCAGGCTGATATTTTATTCAGTGCCGCCGACACATCGCTGAGACTTTTGGGAGAAATGATACGTGTCTTTTTCACCGCAGTAGGTATGAATCTGTCGTGGGGCTGTGTTGTAAATCATGACTCTTCTTCTGAGTGAAGAGAGCCTTCCCACTGCTATCAGGAGGAGCCGTCCTCTCTCATTCTTCCTCCTATTATTATTATTTTCAGCTCAAGTTCACTTCATCTGTGTGCACATATGCAATGGGTAAGAGTATTTGTTTATTTCTGCTGCAGTTGGCTCAAGAAAGTTATGATTTCCCACTCTCTCGGTTTAATTCAGGACATGTTCTGCATTTTTAACCTGTGCAGAGTCACTCTTCACTTACAGTTTATAGATTTATAATCACAGATAACATCACCTCATTAACACCTTCAGTTATCTGCAGTTCATCCCACATGCTTCAACAGTTCCAGAAAGTTCGTTTTAATTCAGCGAGTAAAAGGAACAATAAAAAGTTTTATTCCATGCAATCATTTCTTTCTTAAGTAAGTGTCTCACTTTTTCTGTCATCCTGAAATCAAAGCTTGTGTGTTTGGGAGGATGAATGAAGGACATCCTGCCAGAATCAAAGCTTTTCACCTGCAAGGGGGAATTAACTCAGAGCAGTTTGTTGCACCAAGGACTGTGCATCATTTGCTCACCTATGCACTTTTTTTTTGTACTGAAGGGCAAATATCGCTGCAATGCTTTGCAGAAAAGCACTCTTTGCTCTTGTTTTGTGTCCGATTGAGGATGTAAGCTGTCAGCATCTCAACTCTCTGCTGCACAGAGCTGCACTGCGCACTCTCCTCCTGATGAAGCTAATATCTGTTCACATCCTGACAATGAGCAGCTTCTTCAGATAAAGAAAACAGTTATTATGATGGTTCTAGGCATCTCCTGTCATGTAGAAAAGTCCTTACATTAAAGCAGAGGTCTTCAACAGGAGGTTTGTGGGCCCGTATGGGTCTGTAGAGGTACTGCAAGGGGTCCATGACATTTTAGTTGATAAGGTAATTTCTATCATTTTCAAATATTTGATTTAAGTTTGTTTATGCATAACAGTGACACAAAGAAGCCATCAATGTTGTTCCCATGTTTGTGTACAATAAAAATACCAATGTAAATGTATTTATATAGCACTTTTCATACAAATAAAATGCAGTTCAAAGTGCTTCACAGTGATTGGACACAGCTTCATAAAATATATGCAAAGCAGAAGGACAAAAATCATAGACTGAGAGAAAGATTTCACAGAAGAGACTTAAGCACACCACTGACTATATTTTAAAAGATTAACAATACATTTTAAAATAGAGATAAGATTGTAAATGGGAAAGTTAAGTAAAGTGCAATAAATAGGACAAAATGAATGATTTAACATGGTTAGAATGAGAGTGTAGTAGAAATAAATAGATAAAAACAACTAAGAAAAAAGATGATAAGATAAGAAAAAAGATTGAAAGAGTGTTGAGTATTACACTGGTATCAGTTGTCAAAGAATGTTTCTATTATAAGTGTGAGTGGCAGGCAACCTCACTCACGATACCTCCCAAATGAACTTGGGCATTATCTGAATACTTTAGTGCTTAATGCACAGTAACAAGATATCTTTATGCATGGCACTAAGCTCAGTTTAATGTGAAGCACAACTAAAAGAACATACACATCAACAACTGCTCCTCTGGCTCACGGCGTCCCCCAGGGCTCGGTGCTCGGTCCCCTCCTGTTCATTATTTACTTGCTCCCCCTTGTTAACATCATCCTTCAACATGGCCTTCATTTCCACTTCTACACAGACAACACCAGCCTTATATGAAACCACAGAACCCCACTCCACAATCATTAACTGCCTCACTGAGATAAAACATGGGTGCATACCAGCTCCTTACTTCTTTAATACAACAAATCTGACCTTATTGTCATTAGACGCAAGTCCCTCACAAATCCTATTCCCAAGCCAAATTTCAGTCTCACATTTAATAACCCCACCTTATCTACCTAACCTCACATCCGTGACGTGGTGTCATTTTTGACATCAATTTTTCTTTTCATCACCACATCACTTGTCTGTTTCCACAGAACTAAGCACCAAACTTTGGGGGGGTGGGGGGTGTCTCCATAGCTCCATAGTGTCTCCATAGCTTCCTCCCCACTCAAAATCAAAACTGCGCCAACCGTAATCTCAGTTAAAAACCTTTTTAAGTTAGCCTTTAATCCGTGATTGTAGTATCATTTTATTTTTTTAAAATTATGTTCCTTTATTTATGTTTCTTTTTAAATGGTTGTAATAGATATATAATATTTTTATTTATAGAGCATCTTTAAAAACAGCAGTTCACAAAGTGCTTAACAGCAGAGGTTCACAATAAAATCAACAAACAAACAGTGAGTCAGAAATAAGGAAACAACATGGAAATTAAAAATATATACATCATATATCATACACACCAAACAGAAGGAGAAAAGAACTGAGGCAGAAAAAGACCCTATGATGATGAGACCATGAGGACCAGAGGTGAGAAGGAGTAAAAAAGCAAACAGAAACAGTGGAAAAGATAAAAACAACATAAGTGAAATATAATGATGAATAAATAGTTTCATAAAGAGGATAATAACGGCTTAAAGATAGAATGGAAATGATAACTTGAATGCTCAACTTATTAAAAATGAATAAATAAAAACATAAATAATTAAAATAAACTGGTAAATGAATGAAAAAATAGATGGATAAATAAGTAAACAAATAAGAGAGCCAAAACTGTAAGAGGGCAGTAAAAACACAAAGGCGGACAGTAATAAGGAGAAAAAATAGGAACGACAAGGAACAACACACACACGCACAAACCCCCTTTCCTCTGATTGGACGGCCCTCTGGAGGCCTGTCAAGGGCAGACCCTAGAGTTTGAGACCTGCTCTCCGACCAGTCATGAACCAGTCAAGAGATCTTCACATGATGACATCATTATCTACACAAGCCTTGTGAAGATTTGTTACTATTTTTATAACAGAGCATTTTGATCAGTTTACAGACAGATTCAGGGTTTTTTACTACACGTGAATATGTAGAGGTTTGAAAATGTGTATGTTTAGTCTGGACATCCAGTATTGTTACTTTATATCCATGTTTAAATGATGGGGCACAGAATATCCCCTCTTTAAATTTATAAACCTCTTTAAAGCCTCTTGATGTCTCATTTCCTGAGGCTGACTTTAACAGTTTTGACATCTTTGCTTCACTGACAGTTGATTTTAAGTTGAAAACACACCTCAATTTTTCATTCACCTGTGAATCCTTCACAGTTTATTTTGGAGGAATGTGACATCACCTGGACCATCCCACAGCTTTGGGAAGAGGTGGAACCCCTGCTGTGACTTTGGCTCTGTGAACACCTATGGTTTTGGGTTGATGCCTTTAACAATCACATGTGAGTGTCTATATTCTGGCTGATGTAATGGTGATCTTTTTAATGCAATTGTTTCAATGCTTTGAGCTGCTCTGGTGAAATCCCTCTTTCTCCTCCATCGCTCTGAGGTGGAGACAAAAATCACAGTGACATCATCATTTAGATATCTAAAAACCCAGATGTTGAAAAGTGAAACTACCGGCATGATAAGAGACCGATGGGAGTGATTGAGAAAATGAGAGTGTTGTTTTTGTAATTTGGATGAACAACTTTAATGGAGTGTGTTCTTTTTCTACTTCTGGGCCCTTTCTTTGTTTGTGTGTGTGTGTGTGTGTGTGTTTGTTACGCAAATGTGATGTGTGCATCCGAAAATGTTCTTGGTGAATGTCAGGAAAAATCCTGCAGAAATACTTTATTTGTCTCCTGAAAGTGGAGAATAAGACATCACATTCTTTGCTTTAAACTAAGCATGCTTCATAAGGAATTAACAAGTCAAGATTTTAAAAAATACTATTAAATATATATCATGGCAGTATGATTATAATACAAAAAGAAAGAAAGAAAAAATCATTACAGTAACATATATGAAAACCTAACATGATGCAAAGCATGCACAGCAAACAGGAAGCAGCTTCAGGTTAATATTAATAAGAAAGCATCCAAGCAGGAGTAACTAAAGCATATGACTCATAAGGTAAAGCATGCATCAGCACATTAAATGGGTCAGAGTACAAACATGTAGGAAGCATGCAAGCAGCACAGCAGGATGTAAACACACACAAATACAACAGAGGAACAGTGAGACACAAACTGGCTAGAGGTGGTGGACATTACTCATAGGGCAAACAGAACATAGAATTTAACCTTTAAAGACCCAGTGTCCACATGTGGACATCACATTTCTGCCTCTCAGACCCAGGACAGTTTTTTAGTTCAGTTTTTTCAACTTTGACCTCTTTGCCAAAGAGACACTGCCCAGATCATTTTCTATAATTTCCCAACATTAGATCCGCTTGGATTCTTATAAAAAAAAATTTAAAAATTAACTTTTCATGTCCTCGTTCAGACTCATTATGTTTTGATTTAAAATTTTTAATTTCTTACTTTGACGTTTAATTCACACTTGAGCAATTTATCTCACAATTTGGACTTTTAAAACCTCATTGTTTTGATATTTTAACTTATTATCGATGTGTTTCATCTCTTAAATTCTACATTCTTTCCTTGGTTTTAACTTTAAAGCTCCCCATTTTGACTTCGTCTTTCCTAATTTTACATCCACATCTCATTATTTTGACTTTTGCTAATTTGATCAAAAAGTTTTTATTTCCTATTTTGTCTTTAAATTAAATAAATTGTGGCTTTTCATCTCCTCTGTTGACTTTTAAATCTCTGTATTTAAAATTTTTATCCTCCTATTTTATTATTACTATTATTATTTCACCCCTAATTATCTTATTTTCTGCTCAGTTTTTAAAATTCTGTTCTTACTTTTAACCCTTTATCTTCACATTTTGACTTCTGGTTTCCTTACTTGAACGTTTAATTTCCTTATTTTGACATTTTATCCTTCAATTTGACATTTTTAATTTCTAATTTTGACCTTTGATCCATACTTGTGACTTTTTATCTCCTAATTGTGACTTTTTTAATCTCCCCGGTTTGAATTTTTAACCCATAGCTGTGAGTTACATATCTTTTTTTATTTTTTTACCCACTGTTAATTTATTTATTCATTTATTTTCACATTTTGTCCATACTTTTGACTTTTTTTTAAATTCATAACACTTAAAACAGAACTCCCTGTACAAAGACTAAGTTCGGGCGTCATACCTATAAGGTCTTACTTATCCCAAAATCCCATCAGACAAAAGCTCGTGTCACAGGAGCTTTAAGGATTCAAAAACCATGACATTTTGATGTGCAGTGGTTTATAGCTCTTTTTTAGGGGCAAACTTTGAGGAAGAACTCCTGACACAGATCTGTCATGTGTCCCTGAATTAAAACAGTCGTTTCAGTTCCTTTAAACCTAAAAACAGGTGTCTGCCTCTAAAAGTCTGCTCTTTATGAGCCTCCAGATCTGCTCTCTGGGTGAAAGTGTCACCAAACCTCGACTCCCTTGAAGACTCCTGTGTGCACAGGTTGCAGTTTGCTATCAGTGACTCTCTCTCTCTCTCTCTCTCTCTCTCATTGGTGGTGTTGGTGTGTGTTTGTTGATGCTAAATCACAGCGCGACTTGTTGCACCTGAGCATCAAGGGGATCCTGTTACCTTTATGAGCTGATTCAGCTTTAATGACCGGCTATTGTTTAGCTGTGTGTACATGTGTATTCCTACTGAAGAGAGGCGGGGGGGGCACACCCTCCAATATCTCAGAGGGGGGGTTCAAAGCAACGACAGGCTTTAATGTCAACAACGCAGCTGTGTTTACACAAAGGCCTTCAGCGGTGAGGGCCGGTGCTTGGCTCCAGGGGAGGAGGGAGGAGGGGGGAGGGGGTGGGGGGGGACAGAATGAGGTAATAACAGGCTCTGACCTCTCCCCTCAGAAAGAAGAAGAAGGGAAAAGATGATCTAAATGAGGCTTCTAAGACTGGTCCCAGGCGTCTGTCTAAACTTTTTAAGGTCATTGTCACTGCGCGGGGGTGAGTGAATAACAGATGAGAACCCTGAACAATCAGAGCGCCATGACTGCACCCATGTCAGCGCACTGGGAGTCCAGTAAAACCTGCTCTGGATGTTTTTAGTCCTTGTTAAAATACATAAGCAGGGATGGGGGGGCTCAGGAGGTCAGGGAGTGAAGACTCACATACTCACAGTGGTGTGTGAGTGTGTGTGTGGAATACACTTCCAGTCTGAAAACACAAATCTTACAGTACAAAGTGGACTGGATCTATAAGTAAACAGACTTCAAAGAGCGGAGGAGGCGCTCTGAAGCTGCTGTGAGACACAACCCACAGGACTTCAGGTGTTTATGTCTGTCTTTAGTGGACCATTTCCTTTTTCCGAGTCTTTACTCTGCTTCACCTTTTTATTGTTCCATTTTCTTTATGTCCTTTCATGCTCTGTGCAGTAAAGTCGGTCTTTATGTAGGAGGCGGAGGTCATGTCTCCTATTCTTTATGGGAATTTGAGGGATTTTAACCAGGGCTTCGAATCAGTATGTGGAACAAAAATGAAAAATCAGAAACTTTTGAAATCCTAATGTTTCGGAGTAAACCAGAATGTTTAAAACAATGGAAACCAATTAATACTGATATTTTTTTGCTCTTGAAATGTCTGTCATGTGGGTCATGCAGCCCAACCAATTCACTTCTTGTGTCACTTTGTGTCGCTCCCTCATGCCATGCAAACCTGTGCAGGCCACGAGACAGAGTAGAGAGAATTCAGCCACTACAGCACATGAGAAGATCAAGAAATATCCATATACAGTCTCCCAAACCCAAGCTTAATCATTTATCTGAGTTATCACAATGTAACCAATGGAGGCACATTATGTATACAATTCAATTACTAAGTGATTCTGCTTGAATAGCAGAGGGCTATAATAAGTGATGCAATGTTCAACATAATAACAGGCCTACAGGTCAGATATGTAACTGAAGGCTCTGGGACAGCTGAGTGTCTACACCACTGAGCACAGGCAGCTCGTGTGTGATTCACCCATGTACAGCAGGGTCTCATGTCCACTGTGTGCCCTCCTGACTCAGTTACATGTATGAAGTATGTGTCTTGTTCCCCAGGGGGGAATCTGCTTTGCACTCCCTGGAAAGCTCAAGCAGGCTGCCTGGCTAACCCAGGGAGTACTCTGAAACCAGAGCTGTAACGCCAACTTTAACTGTATTAGCATTTTGGCAATAAATGGTTTAAATCTATGACGAGAGTGTACCTGAATGAATTAAGTTTTACTTTCACTTTCTCGTCTGGGCGCGCACTCCTCACTACCATTATACATTATCAGTAAATTGTTTATTTTCTCAATTTTATTTATTTTTTTATAAATGAATGCTTCTTCTTTATGCTTCTGGAATGGTTCATCTGTCAGTACATGCAAGCTATTTAATCAATATGATATCTTTAATGCGAATATAAATGACTTGCTGTTATCCATGAATACTCAATTTACTGTTTTACAACAAAGCAGGGAACAAATTTAAGCACATGATTATTTTCAGATAGAAAAAAAAAGTTTTTTACTTTCATTTATGAACAGAAAAGTAGTTTTAGGGGTGGTTTGTTATTTCGATAAATTTGGACAAACTGCTTTTCCATGCAAAACGTATCGGCATTTGCATTGATATTAGTGATACTGGCCCTGTGTTTACTTGGTATTGGATTGATACAAATTTTTCAGTATCGCACCACTACTGAAATCTCTTCCTAAACAAGTCATTGTCTGAATGGCAGCACAATATTTTGCTCCTATATGTACAGATATTCTTCAACATTAATGGCGCTACAGAGTAATGGCTGATTTTAATGCTGGGCTCTTTGAAGGCCTGAACACCTCTTTCCACTCTTTTTGGTTCTTGTCCCTTTTTCTCAGAGATTCCATGAGTTTTTTAATGATATTATGTCCTGCAGACGATAAAATCCACTAATCCTTTTATATTTTACTCTGCAGACCACCAGGACAGTATAAACCTGATGTTAGTGTTAGTTTTTAGTATTGCACTCTGTTTCTAACAACATCTTTATCTCTGGTTTTAACCTCTGTTGTTCCCAATTAAAGTCAACAGCCAAACCGTAAAAGCCCGTGTCATAAAAGCGAGCTGAAACATCTGTTGTGTGAAGGGTACTGGCTGCAGAAATGCTGGCATGGCTTCACGTTGTGTGTTTGGACGTATTTAACCGAATTAACTGTTGTTAACACAGATCTTATGAGGGTCTGACAAAAAGCGCCGGATCCACACGCAAACAAGATTCACTACAGAGGAGCTTAAACTCCCACTGTTCGACAGAAAACTCACAGATTAGACACGAAGTGACTCAGTAAGGTTTCAAACGCACAACAACAACCTCTGTGAAAACTCAGCTGCTGAAAGAAACAACAGAATAGATAAGCAATAATGACACGAAAGACACTAATAATAATAAAGCGGATATACTTGTGGGTGTGAGGAGGACAGTCCTTGTTGCTCTCTGTCAGAAATAAACTTCAAAGATGTCTTGAAATGCAAAACAGGATCTAAAGTTTTCACTGAATCTGTCATCCTGCAAGTGTTTCTGGACTCAAGGACATCCTGTGGAAGAGGATTCATGTTGGTAAATTCAGACTTTCTGCTGTTTTACTGGCTGGATGAAGTCAATTTGAAGTTTTCTTGCTCCTGTAACAACTTTTTTTGAAACATGTGGCTTGCATTGAATGAGCAGATATTTCAGAAAACTATAAAATTTCTAAAATTCAACACCTGGTCTGTTATCTTTATACTGTTTTGAATCAAATTTTGACTCTATGGACTTTGCAAACCATCAGATCCTGTCTTGCGCAGACGTTTGCATTTTAACAATGTGTGTATGAGGGCAGTCAGGGATAATAATGTTAATAATAATGATACAGCACATTTTAAAACCTCTTTATTTAGTGTTTTGATGGACAAATCATGGTAGTAATACAATGCAACAATAAAAGAACAACTGTCCTAATTTCTGCTGCACTGTTCACTCAGACAAAAAGTACTGACATGTTTTGAAACTACAAACTTACAGATTCCCACTTGTAGAACATAAGGAACAAAAGGACTCACCACAGATTGAGTTTAAGAAAAGAAAAAAACAAATTCATCTATTGACTAGTTGTTACTGAGTGGTTATCTAAAAGCTATCAAAAAGCTGAGTTAAAAAAAAAACACATTTCTGCACCATCAAAGAGTTCTGCAGAGTTTCTACAGTAATATCCAACAATGAGCAGATCTGCCAACCTTGGCAAAACATTTCGAGTACCACTTGTGTTGTGCAGCTTTTTTCTCAGACTTTTTAATAGTGATGTCCCCATTCACTATCTGGAAATTGGAATTGGACGTAGACCCTCTTCTTTTGGCAGGTGTGCTGCACTGTCCCTCGCTGTCTTTATTGTCCTCATCTGCCATGATAGTGGTTGCAAAAGTTGCTGTATAAATAATCACATTCACACTTACAAATAATCATCACAAACACACTTAAACAGTCCTACTCTATCTACAATGGATACATAAAGGCTAAAACACACACACACACAAACAGATACACCATGACCGCTTCTTTCTCTTTTTTCTTTGTCGATACTTTGGGGTCATTAGGAGAACATGAGCGATAGATTAACTAAGAAATAAACCTTTGCACGTCTCTTTTTCCACTTTTTTTCACTTAGATTTCTGCTCAAATGTCTGGTGAAAGTAGTGCTTGAAAGTTCAAATTTACCAAAAGGTGGCAGGTCTGCTGAAATACACGCTCACACTAGAGTGCGTCTACTCAAACCAAGCCCCACGAGGCCCGACAGTACTGGGTTCAGTTAAAAATGTATAAATTGTATTAGGGTTCAGGTCAGATTCAGTCAGCTTTCAGTGAAAATGTCATGCAAAACTATATAAAATCCTATTGTCTGTCCTGTTTATTGATTGGGAACTGATACATGACAACACCTGAAGAAAACACACACATTAGTTAAGTCTAGGTTTAGCCTGAGGTTGTAATAGTATTTGGGGTGCGTGTAGCTTGGTTGAAGTCGTGGAGAGGAGGAGACGACAGGTAGAAAGTCACATCCACACATGCTGAGACTTCACGAGCGATGGCGGTTTATTAAACACACTTCAACCTTACCAAGCCCGGTTGTACGGCTACTATTGTTTCATACATGAACAAAATGGTATTGACACCAAAGACCATCACTTAGGATAAAAAGCATCGGAAGACAGAAAAAGCATAACCAACCAGTATGGGGAACGAATAAGGCGAGAGAGAGTAAAGGCGCAGAATGGTGACATCACTGCAGAGCGACGCACCTCATTAAAGGAACATTCTGTGACTCGACTGTTACAAGGTGCACATCCCAACTGTCCAACACAGTCAAACATTTCAAACAAGTGAGTCTGTCAGGAACCAGGTAAAAGAACCATAAGAACGAGATTGAGTGTTTTGTGAAACCAGGTTTTGAAGAAGCACAGAAAAAAGGCAGAGGCATCCAAAAGGGAGCAGGCAGGAATCAGAGTCATTAAACAGGCAAAAGGTCAAAAATCACAAAACTCACAGGAGGAAAAGGACTAACGTTCACAGTACATAAGAGGACAGGAGTTTAAATACACAGGGAAGTGATTGCTAACAAGCCACAGGTGAGTAGAAGGGGGAGGGGCCGATGATGACCAGCAGGTGTGAGGAGAAACAAAAACAAGTACTGAAATAAAAAGGGCAAGAAACGATCAGATGAACCTCAGATCTAGAGCTGAGGCTGAGTCAGAGTCAGAAATTTTTGTGACATTAAAAACAGAGTAAAACACAAATGTTTTTATGTAAAGTGAAAAAAAACATACATGAGAGAGTGGCAGACTCACATTTTTCCACATTTCTGTTCGTGGGATCAGGTTTTAATGTTTCCCCACCAAACTAACCACCATGATGGAACAGTTTGTTTGTTTTTTAAACTTGTCCTATTTCTTGTTTTCTTACTGCTCTAAATGTTCAGGCTTATGGTGAGGCTGGAAATTATTGGCTGCTGACGTCTTGGGTTAAGTCTATTGTCAGGTCATCAGCCTATCAGAGAGCTCTAAAGTAACAATGCTGGATATTCAGATGAAATGTGTGTATATTTTCAAACCTCTACATATTAATTTGTTGAAGAAATTCCAGGATCTCTCTGTAAACTGATCAAAACGCTTGATCCTAAAAACAGAACCACATTGAATCTCACTGATTTGTTCAGTTTTATCCCTAAAAAGAGAGTGTAGCCATCAAGGTATCAGGCAAATCACACTATTAGCTTCCTGCATTGATAACACTGTATTACATCAGTCACACCTACAAAATAAAACATGTAAAGCATCAAAACATGAGACACCTGTGAATTTATTCTTCATTGTGTATCACTAAAGATTGTTATTAACATGTGATGTACAACATTTACTGTACAGCTTCTTTATTTTGCAGATAATCAATCATGAGTATGAGTACATACTAATCTGTAACTGTTTCCTCTGGTACACAAAATCAATAAAAGCCCCTGTAACTGAGCAGTTATGCTTTTCTTAACCACAGCATCTTTGTTTTACTTCTATAGACTGTATCTCTGCACTTTTATCTTCTCTTTTGTTTTGCTAGTTCCAAATCAAAGTGTGAACAAACACCATAAAATTCTCCATAAAGCGATGCAGAGAACCATCTGTTGTTTGAGAGATAGAGGCTGTAAAAACGCTGCTCTGGACTTCCTGCGAGAGATGACAAACCCCGGGCTGCAGGACGGCCCCAGTCCTCATTAAATAAGAATTATGCTTTGTCATATTGACCGTATGCACACCAAAACACAGACAGGGTCATGCTTTTCATAGCCAGTTATGTATTTGCCTTTATTGGGGCTGTGTGACGAGACCTCTGCGGCTACAGAGAGGACTAAAGCTCTAAACTCTGTCATCAAAAGACAGCTGACAGTTATTCAATAAGAGGACAGCGAGGGGTGTTAAAGATTTTACTGGGCAGGGATTTTCACTGGAGGCAGGGCACATAAATCTGGACAAACGGGGCGCCTGGCCTGCTCGGATGACACAAATCGCCGCCTCGTTAGATCAATAAAGTAAAAACACAATGCAGCAAAAGCACAAGAGCAAACTGCGAGGCTCCGGGGGATTCAATAGCCCCGAAGAATGCGTGGGAATGTGGAGCTCAGGTTAGAGGAGCGCTTCAATCCCACCAACTCTGCCATGAAATAGAAAGGGAGAGAGCAATTGACCCATGAACCGGGCTGAAAGAGAAATCACTTGTTCTCGTAATGACTGCCTTCCACATCGGCACAGAGCCGGCGGAAACTCGGCTGGCGGTTTGGCGAGGACGAGGAGCGAGGGGAGGTTTGTCCAGCTCCGACTGGTCTCCAGCTGGTGTGAAGAATGACGATCACCCCCCCCACACACACACACACACACACACACCCACACACACTCACACACCCCAAACAGGCGCGATCAGACAAACACAAACACGGCTGCGTCTTGTAAATCTGAATCTGAGACAAATTAGGCAGCTCATTAGGCAGCTGAGGTGAGTTTCCTGAATGAATCGCTGGATCGGGAGCGTTTTTATTCAGCTCTCTGTTTATTTACAGAGAACAGGCCGCTCATTTGCATTCTGCTCTTCAAGTACAGGAAAAGTGAAGTGGGTGCTTATGTCTTCTGTGATAGAGGAGCTTATCCGGCTCTTCAGGGAGCATCTGTGGGCCGCTGTGTTCCAAAAATTCCTCACAGACCCAGCGCCGGGATGTCTCCGTCACAGAGCAGACTGGTGTTCATGCAGGCGGAGCGCAGAGTCCCTGCAGAGACAAACGCACAGGTTCTGTTTCAGCCTCATTTCAACCTCAATAGACTTCAAACTGCACCATTATATCTCACACTGTGATAAAACTGTCCAAAGCATTAACAAATAAACTTCCTGCTCACATTTCTATCACCTCAGAACATGCGTCGTGGACAAGAGTTGTGCTAAAAAGAAATGGAAAGAAAAGAAGTCAAAGTTAACTTAAAAAAAAATGTTGTTTGTTCTTTAATTTGTTTTTCAAGGATTCCACTTTTCTCTCTGTACATCAACACTTTTCTGGTTTGAATTTAGTTCTTAATCATGTGTATGAAATACTTTTTACTTATTTTGAAGAAAAAAAAAACAAGGCCAGGACTTTGACTTTAATGCTAAATATATTAGTTTAAAACACCAACAAAAAACCCAACAACAACAAAAAGCAAGTAAATAATTAAATTTTAATAAAGGAGTGAAAAAACGCCTACATTTTTAAAAACATGGTTTCTGTTCCTCTCGGGACCGCAATGGGGGTTCTGGAGTGGCCATCTCAGTCTCCTGACCTCATTATCATTGAGCCATTCTGGGGGTATCTCAGGGTCATTTTGGAAGTTTCTGTTGTCATCATGGTTTAAAAAGAGTAAACACAGTTGTTTGTTAATAAATGGCGTCACCCAACCACTAACCATGAGTGAAAGAAAGGCTTTTGTTATCATTCATATGATCTGAGAAAAAGGCCAAAAAATCATAAATTCTTCTTCTTCTTCTTCTTCTTCTTCTTCTTTTGAGTCACACCTGGATTTATTCTTTATGTGTATCAACATGAGCATGAAGAGAAAAAAATTGTATGGAAATCAAGGACACAAGAAACACAGAGCAAAATAATGGGAAAGAAAGAGAAGAAAAGAATCAATAAAAAAGACAGAGAGAAGACATGGATAGAATAATAAAGAGAAAGGATGGACAATATTAAAAATGAGTTGTTTTTTTTCTTTTTTTGATTACATGGTTTTTGCCTCTTTTGTTACTGCTATGGGGGTTCTGTAGTGGCCATCTCAGTCTCCTGACCTCAGTATCAGTATCAGTGAGCCACTAAAGGAAATAAAGGAAGAGATACAGAAAAACAGAGACAAGAAAGACAAATGAAAAGTAGAGAAAGAACAAAAGAGAAAATGAAAGAAAGATGAGAACAAAGACAGAAAAAATGTGGAATAAAATTTAAAAAAAAATGACCTTGATGTGAATGAGTCTGTCCTTTCCTGAGTTTGTCCTTCTTTAATAAAAAGAAAAACCTTCAGTCCACTCATCAGTCCACTCATACTCTGGCTGTTCCCAGTGCTGTGCCCCCCCCCCCACACACACACCTCCTCTGTGTGTTAAAATGTCCTGGGCCCGGCCCCCCCAAAGCCTCCCTGTGATCCTGATAAGCAGCATTAAGTCACCCCATGACCCGGGCCCCTAAATCCCCCTCACCACCTCCAACTAGACCCCCCCCCCCCCACACTGCCTCTGGTCATGTCCCAGTCGTCCCACTCATCTGTCTTCCTCACATCTGCGTAACGCTGCTTTTTTTTTTTCCTCAGCCCTCTCTGTGCAACACCCGCCACTGTTTGAGAGAGGGAGGGAGGGAGGGATGAGGGAGGGGGTGAGGGTCTGATGGCCTCTGGATATTTTTAGAGCTGCAGGAATAGAAAAAGCGAGGAGGCAGGAGGGAGAAAGGTTCGGAGGCTGACAGCTGAATGGCTGCAAAAATGTTTATGATCCCGGACATGTAGAAAGTCACAATAGATAAAGAGAGAATCCATCACAGGGACATAATCCTGCGTTCAGTAAAAGCCCATGAATTTTAAAAACTGCAAAAAGAATATATAGCCTTTTCTGGAGGGAGGAATAATTCAAAGGACAGGTAGTGAAATGGACTTTCTGTGTCGTGCAAATCCATCCAGGTACGCAGCCACTGGGAGAACTAAAACCGTAACACTCCGCAGCAGCGATGACCACGTAATGCCTCTTTGCTCCAGCTTGTTAGGATCATTTCTTGGAAAGCTGGTGGAAAGTTCTCTACGACTCTATCTCAGATCGTCTTTCCTGCAGCTGAGGAGTCGGGGGGGGGGGGGCAGATCCTGAGGCCTCAGGAGCTTCTGTGACAAAGACATCAGACTGTGACAGCTTCACAAAGAGGGACGGAGAGGAGAAAAGAATATATCAAACAACGCAAATATTGACCCGGGAACTCAGTCGCAAATTAGTTGCAAATTCTGACAGAGTGACAGCTTCATTTCATTTCAGTAAAACCCGACTCTCCCAACTTTTATTCTTCTCTGTGGAGGAAAGAGAGAGGACTCCCTGAGAACTCATGAAACGCTTGATGTCACGCTTACGGTGGCTGAATTGGACCAAAACAGTTGCAGGATCTATAACTTCACAGTTGTATGAAAAGTACTGTATGTGTCTATCTTTTTCACACAAAAAGTAAGGCAACTTGTGTTTGGTAGATTATGTCTTTGTTAGAACAATGATTCTTCATTATGAAAAAAAAAAAAAAAAAATTCTACCCAGTCTCTTGGAGATACTTCAAAAACTCCCAAGCTACTCAAAGACGACAAAGAAGCGTCCTAATAAATATATTTATTTAAACACTCCTTTTTCTGTTTGAAGTAAACATGTTTCTGTAGAGGAAACATTTATAATGTATAGAACACTATTTCTGCCAATTAAACATATGAAACTGAAAAACTTGTTCGTTATTTACCACATTTAAGCCTGACCAACAAAATAAAAGAAAAAACAAAAGTCAGAAAATTCCTTTTCTTTTGGAACTGAGATGTTTATTAACCCTTTTAACAAAATCCACACAAAAATATCGCTTTATCATTTCATTCATGATATATTTCCTGTATCACATTTGACACAATGGGCAGTTTTGCAAACTATTTTATCAAAGTTTTTAGTAAATATGCATTTATTTCATGCAGGAAAAAAGACTCTTTTGATGTTATTCTTTCTGCAACTTCTAGAAAATAAAGCAATGAATTTCCTGAAAATATGTAAGTGGATGATTTTATGAGAGCAGACATTTTGAAAAGGGCCGAAATACAATTTCAGCTGACTGTAGTGATATGACAATCCTCAAGGTGGTAGATAATGTTTCTGAAAATATTTCCAACAGGTTTTTAAACAAACTGTTGATCATGTTAATGAGATAGAGGTCTTTAAACTCATGTATCAAATACAATATGTTTGGTTATAAAGGGTTAAGCCAAAATATTAGGGTACAAAGTCAAATTATTAAGATACAAAGTCACAATTTCAACTTCTCATCTCAAAATGGAACTTTATTCCACTTAATATTTGACTATAATTTCAAAACTTTGACTTTTTGTCTCAAATTTTTGACTTCCTATCGCACAATTTTATTTATTTATTTTTTTTGCCAACAAAATTTTTTGTCAAAAAGGCCAAAAAATCATGAATTCTTCTTCCTCTTCTTCTTCTTTTGAGTCACACCTGGATTTATTCTTTATGTGTATCAACATGAGCATGAAGAGAAAAAAATTGTATGGAAATCAAGGACACAAAAAAAACACAGAGCAAAATAATGGGAAAGAAAGAGAAGAAAAGAATCAATAAAAAAGACAGAGAGAAGACATGGATAGAATAATAAAGAGAAAGGATGGACAATACTAAAAATGAGTTTTTTTTTTTTTTTTGATTACATGGTTTTTGTCTCTTTTGTTACCACTATGGGGGTTCTGTAGTGGCCATCTCAGTCTCCTGACCTCAGTATCAGTATCAGTGAGCCACTAAAAGAAATAAAGGAAGAGATACAGAAAAACAGAGACAAGAAAGACAAATGAAAAGTACAGAAAGAATGAAAGAGAAAATGAGAGACAGATGGGAACAAAGACAGAAAAAATTTGGAATAAAATTTTAAAAAATGACCTTGATGTGAATGAGTCTGTCCCTTCCTGAGTTCGTCCTTCTTTAATAAAAACAGAAAAACCTTCAGTCCACTCATCAGTCCACTCGTACTCTGGCTGTTCCCAGTGCTGTGCCCCCCCCCCCCCAACATAATTTTTTGCAATATTATATCAGGATTTCACCTTCTTCCCCAAAACTTTGACTTGTTATCTCAAATTTTGGACTTAATATAGGCTGAAAAAAGAAAACTACACATCAAAGCCAAATTCTAATCCTTTTTTTTTTTTTTTTTCCAAGCTGGCAGACGTGGGCTCCAGTTGTGCTATCCCACCATATGCCTTAATATAAAGATATTTTTTTCTTGTGCAAAAATCAATTTAAAAAAAAGTTTTACATTTGAATGTTTGTTTTTCTGGATGAGAATTATTATTGCTCTCTTGATTTTGAGGACTGCATAACCTGTCTCAAAATCAGAATCAACTTTAATCATCAGGTTTGCTTGAACATACAAGGAATTTGTTATGGTATACTGTGCTCTCAAGGTAGTACAAGATAGTGGGAAGGCATAAAGGTAAAATATCAATAATAACATTTTGCATGAAGAGTGTGATCAGCAACTATAAACACAAAACAATAGCAAATAGACAAGATGAGTATTTACAGGCTAAAAATACGATATTAGTGCAATAGTGAGTAGCGCAAAAATGCAGATATTAAATGAGGTAGTTTAACAAGTTGCAAAGTGGATTGAATAAAACAAATAATTTTTAAAAATGTTGAATATAAATGTGTTTTTAAACCATCCAGCTTTTAAAATACAATGACATCTACTTTCAACAGCACAGACATCCTGGATTTTCATGTCCTTGGGCTGTGAAGCTGCTCAGTCATGAGTTTGGAGTAAGAACTGGATAAATGCACATTGCACTCAATGGTTTTCCCTGAAAGTTAAAGGGCACCTTGAATGAATCAGTGCAAACTTTGCCTTACTTTTCAGTGTCGAATCAAATCCGATCCATCTTTTGAAACACAGAACGAGACATCGAGCAACCTGGGAAACCAAACTAGAACTATCTGCATGCAAGCAAGAAGCATGCTGTTTTCTCTTTTTTGATAAAGTCACCCCACAAATCAAATATTTGACTGTTGACATTTGAGAGGCATGTGAAAGCCAGATATGAGCCGTGCAAAGAAAAATAACTCAGACAGATAAATGAAAACTCTGCCGGGGCTCAGACATGTTTTGTGCACATTTTTTTCTGCTGCTCTGCTGAGCTGAAACCTGAACGCAGGAATGCAGCGTGCTTCATTCACTGGAATGTTTACTTCCAGATATGACTGGGCATGGAAAGGGCAAAATGTCAGCCTCTCCAGGGGAGCTTCCAAGAATAATTTGGAGGAGATGGTTGGATTTCACTCAGGAGGAGTTGAAAGGAAAGAAGGGGTCAGAGGTCAGCCGAGGATGAATAATCAATTAAAGGGGAATTACAAGCGTTACACTTATTTGCAAATAATATAAGGTCCCTGATTGAATCTGGCAGGTGGTGAATGCTCTGAATTGGGGCAGCGTGCAGGCTTTCTGCACATATGAGTAATGGATATGAACATGGCTGCAGCACAAAGAGTCACAGATACAGGAGAGGGGATAAAATGGCAGGTTTTTAATTGAATGTTGAGTCCACAGCGTGCACACTGGCTCCTTTCAGCCACCCACAGATGACTTATGATCTGCACTTTTCAATAGTTTCCTTTTGCACGTTTAAATTGCTTCTATTGTGATGTGTGCTCTCAACGCCCAAAGCTTGCCTCCGCAGACGATCAAGTTAAATATTAATTGCGAGCCTCAGGAGGATCGTCTATCAGGCTGAAATCAAACACTGCGGTTAGTCCCTTTGGTGACAACAAAAACTTTGCCTTTTCTCCGCGTCTATTGTTTTCCTCCGCTCGCTGTGTGAGCAGCGTACGTGTGTGGGACGACAAAATAAAGAGTCCCTGAATGGATTTGAGCCTCATGATATCCTGGAATAAATCTCCACACACCACAGGCAACGCTTCTCCCTGACTGACGACTGATTTCTGACTCAAAGATGAATAAATGAACTCAATGTGACACCGTGACGGAGACAGAATCACATCCAGAAGTTTTCTGACCTTCAGTGAAGCTGCTCTGAACTTTCTTCATCCCCGTCCTCCAGATTTCTTTTCTGGGTTTGTTGGTTTTGTGTGAGACGGGTGGGAGATTGCCGGGTCAGGAAGGTCAAGGAGTTTGTGATATCACTGGGATGAAATGCGCCTAATGAAACCTGTCTTCTCAGGGTGGCCCCGAAAACACATGACCAAACACACACACGCACACACACGCGGAGAAAAAAGGAGCTCTCTCTCTCTCTCTCTCTCTCTCTCTCTCTTGCTGGCTTCTCTTTCATATAGATCTAACAGGAGCACATTTCTTCTTCACTCAAACTTGCTTTTTGAACTTCTTTTACATTATTTGCGTCAGTTTTTCCTGCATTGCAAAAGCACCAGCAAACCCTGATGGAGGTTGTTTTCATAGAGAATGTTTCTCCAAGTTAGGGAGCTCATCCTTGACCTGAGAAACACTTTGACTAAATTATCCAGTTTGATGTTTTCAATGCCGCGCTCCTTTCTGCACAGTTTGGATTCTAAATGACAAACAGGCTCCAGGACGTGGTTCAGTTACTCAACATGAAACCAACACGGAGGCTGAAACCTCTGACTGAAATGAAGTTTGGGAAAATATGAACCTGCTTCCCTCAGCTCTCCAAAAGTGAAGTCAACATGTTGTGGATTTTGGCACCAGGTTTTCCCAAGCAGGAAAGTTTGGTTGGTGGAGTCGTAGCACTGAAGCTGCTGTGATTATGTAGCGCTTCTTTTTGCAGCGACTTGCAAGGTTGAGAAATAAAGCCAATGAAGAAGTGCAAATGACTGTTCTCTGACTACTCCAAAACTCGCTAACATTCATGTTAAACTCAACTTAAATATCCTGTTTACAGTCTGGTGCAAAAGCAAAAAGAATTTTAGTCTGAAAGTTTCATTTCTGTATATTCATCTTCCTATTTCAATTTCTGTAATAACATGATAAGTATCAGTTACATTATGTATTTTATTTTCTTAGCAAAAATAAAGGTCTAACTGACAAAGCTATAAAAGTCAGATTGATATTCTGTCATCCAAATTAGTCCCTGTAATTTTGGTTTAAATAGTTGTTAAACATGCATGATAATTTACTGTTAATTGTTCTATGTCGAAGCTTTTCCAATGAAATGCAGATTTTTTTTCCCACTGTGATGTGAACAAAAATAACTCTCTGAACAAACTTAAAAAAAATAATTGAAAGTATTTCCATGTGATTAAATGGCTTTCTCTTAGCGTTTAGCCATTTTGTTGGTTTAACTTGATGGACTTGCATAGATTCAATTTCATCTGGTACAGACTGGCTGTCTACGCTCCATGGCTTAGTCCAGCTGTATATAGCATAGACTGGACGTCAAGGATGTCAAACAATGGTTGATGGATACAATGCCGATTTCTTGTAGGTGCTAACCCACAATGTTTGGTTTGAGGAAACACCACACTTTAAGATTTTGTGCACTGTTGTAGTAAGAACAAAATGTACACAGTGCACGTCATGTAAGTGTGCTCACTGAAGGATCCAATTTGAGACACAGCCTCTCCCATAAAGCTGTGGGTTGATGCATTTATCTTTAGTTGTTATATTATAGAGCTATTGTTTGAAAGGAGACACTATTCAAAACACCTTACTAAACAGACTAACTGTGTAATGTTAGTGAATCCTGGTTCTGTCCTACCAGTGCTCATCTACTAAGTCCAACCTCACCAAGCAGAGCAAATGTAAGCTGGCTCTTCATTTTATTGAAAGACTCTCAGGTTTGAATAGATCACTGCAGAATAGCTGGCGCATGTGGACAGAAATGAATATCATTACAAACAACTTAGTGTGTGTTTTAGCCTGTGCTCTATCACTCTCCTGTTTAGCTTTCGTCTTTTTCTGTCAGACAATCCAGCTCCAGTGTCTAACATTACTACTGCACTGCAAAAACTGAAATCTACGCAAGTCATTATGTCTTATTTTAAGTAAAAATTGTCTTATTGTTCTTGATTTGAGCCACATTTACTAGACAAGGTCATAAAAATGTCTCATTTCAAGTTTTTTAAAGATAACAATGAGGCATCAATTGCTTGTAACAGGTAAAAAAAATCTGCCAATGGGATAAGATAAAAGGTTCTTGCTTTAAGACATCTTTCTAATTTCAAGAAACTTCCCGGGTGAATTCGTCTTATACCATTGGCAGATTTTTTTTGACTTGTTACAAGCAATTTACACCTCATTTTTGTCTTAAAAAAACTAGAAATAAGACATTTTTATGACCTGGTCTGGTGAATGTGGCTCAAATTAAGAACAATAAGACAATTTTTACTACAAATAAGACACAATGACTTGCGTAGATTTCAGTTTTTGCAGAGCAGTAGTTATGTTAGACACTAGAGCTGGATTGTCTGACAGAAAAAGAAGAAAGCTAAACAGGAGAGTGATAGAGCACAGGTTAAAACACACACTAAGCTGTTTTTGATAATGTTCATCCCTGATCACATGCAGCAGTTATTCTGCAGTAACCTGTTCAAACCTGAGAGTCTGTCAATAAAATGAAGAGCCAGGTTACTTATGTGATTTATTCACACTACAAATAAGACATAATGGCTTGCTTAGATTTCCATTTTTGCAGTGTGAATAACTCACATAAATCAGAGAAAAACTCTTCTGATGGCTCAACTTTGTCAACCGGCGTGGTGTTGTCATGGAGACTAGTGCTGTAAATCAGTACAATCATGGACGACATGCCCTGGAAGCTGAGGGACTAAACTATCATTTAGGATTGCGTTGGCACTAATGAACTCCTTTTAAATAACAAATTATGAGCAAGTTATTATGTAAACGCGAGACTATTTCAAGACCACTAAGAAAGTCCTCACAGAGCCTTTGAGGTTTAATAGTGTTTGATTGTAAACAGGGTTTTATGCTACACTCAGTGTAAGTCTTGTTTTTGTCGGTCATGAAGAAGCATCAATGTAATTTTCTGTCTGTTTGATGACTGGTTTAATAATCCTCACAGGAGCTTTAGCGAGAGCCAGATTTGAAACTGTTACATTTCAGTGATGATACCAGTAACTCTGCAGTGACTGAAGTTGGTTTGTGGCAGATGGCTGACCACCAAAGGGCTAAAACATGATGGATTCACACTCTTAACACTCATAAGTAGCTGCACTTTCAAGTATGAAAAATCACAGTTCAATTGATTTACTGATTGAAGTTAAACATCTAACAAACATATCTTGAGATTCAGTGTTTGCTCAGAGGGAATGCAGTGAGCACCTTCAGAGGACTGGTTTTATTTTTAAACCCTGAGCACTTTTTGGAGCCTGGACTGTTTTTTTTTTGCTTTTACTTCAGTAAAACAAGTCGAGTCAGCTCTTCTACTTTTTTTTTTTTACCAGAGTCCTATTTGGACGACTGTTTCTGCTTCTTTTAAAGAATGGTTGTGCTCTTACTGCCTCTGCTGATCACCATTAGAGGTGGGTTTTGGTCCCATGGTAATAACAGAGATGCTTCTTAAAGGAGAAGAGGCCCACGCGCTGTTACTGCAGTGAAAACAAAGTGTAATTGGCACAAGGTCAGGAAGCGCACATGCAGATGAAGTCGAAGCAATTGCTTGTTAAGCATGTTCGATGCACTGATGTGATAATTTATTGATTTCTGTGGGGGGAAACTCTCTGTCCCCTTCCACAGGGAGGTCAAAGGTCATGGACGCCAATGGAGAAATACCCTTTGAGCTGCAGGGGAGGCAGAACTTCACTGAAGGACTCTCAGGCTCCAAACACCAGCATGTTGGAGCGGAGTTAAACCTCAAACATGGAATGAGCAGTATGTGAGTTTATTGACTTCACTCTCAGCGGTGACAGCAGCGTTGACTGAGCGCAGTCACAGGCTCCTTTAACTCAGTGTGATTTTTTTTTTTTTACACAATGGAGGAGTCTGTGTTTCTTTGAATGTGAGGTGATGAAACGGATGGAGGGGGAGTTCAGAGAGAAGCAGTTCAAACAAACAATAAAGAGTTCCCAGTGATGCAAAACGTTAGCAAGAGCTTCCTGCTCCTGTGACACATCTGATACGACACACCCTGATTCCCTCTGCGCGTGTTCCTGCTCCTGATGTCTAAATCTTGATGAGTTCATTTCATGCTTTTGGTGAACAGTATTCGAGGGAGAAGTGTTTCCAAACCAAAGCTAACTTCTTTTCACTGAGAAGGGTGAGTAGTCAGATTGCACAGGTTGTAAACACACAACCTTATTTAACCCTCCTATTATCTTCATTTATTCGTAAAATGTATTGTGTTTCCGAGTCAATTTGACCTGCTGTATGTTTACTTCTTCAAAGGATCCAAAGGCAACCAAAAAAAAAATCCTAACAAGCATTGTTATATAATATTATATAATAGTTAATGACTTACTCCATTACTAACCATTTAATCAATTATTTTCATGACAACGGCTGTTAGTATATTTTATACTACTGCTATCGTGAATACTTTTACTGTTGCTATACGATTGTTATTGTTATTATTAGTGCTATTATAATTATTATTATTATTATTATTATTATTATTATGCTATTGTTATTAGCATTTTTGCTATATTATTATTGTTATTATACGATCACTGCTATTATTATTATTATTATTATTATTATTATTATTATTATTATTATTATAATTATTATTATTATTATTATATTTCAATTTATTTTATATATTTTATTTTATATTATACATTATTATAATTATTTTCTTGTTCTTATGCACATACAGAATCCCTCTCAGGTACACCCAGCATACTTGAATCCATCTTAAAGCTCTATTTATGTTTAACTTTATTTCCTTTTTACATATATTTTTTATATTTTTAACGGTGCTGGCTCTATCTATCTATCTATCTATCTATCTATCTATCTATCTATCTATCTAAGATTTATTGCAATTGTGTTCCTTATCTCCCACAGGTAATGGTTTCAATAAAGGTTAATTCCCTCATTTATTGAGAAGTTCAGACTTGTTTTTGGATATTTCACCTTTTTTTAACTGTTGAAGGACCAACAAGTCAAACACTAAAACTTTTAAATATCATTGAAAGTTAACATTTATACTTTTTTGTACATACATGCATTGTTTCTAACCAGAAAAATTAATAATATATGGATAATTTGCGATATGAACAAAGGGTGTGTAGGTATGGTTGTGTATATGTGTGGGTGTGTCTGTGTGTGAGTGTGTGTCTGGCATTCTTTGACACCCTTTGACCTCTAGTTTGACAGCCAGGTTAAATTGTATCATACAGTATCTATGTAATATAAACATGTAGGGGGAGTTGTAAATATTTGAGATGGACCATTTTTTTAAAATGTTGATTGCACTAAATAAGCCGAGCAGAGTAAGTTTCATTCTGAAAAAATATTCTTTACTTTTTTTCCTAAATATTCTAAATTCAAACCCAAGTCAATTTGACCTGGGACATAATAGGAGAGTTAAAGAAATAAACAAAGGTAGACATGAGACCAGACATCCTGTTATTGGCTGTGAGTCAGTGGATAGTTCATTCTGTAGAGCTGACAGTGAACCGTAAAGACGCAGTGCAGGAAGAATATGAGGGAAAAAGCTGAGATATGTAGATTCAGCCGAAGAGCAAAGATGGAAAATAAAGGTAGGACATGTAGGGTCAGCAATCTCATTACTGGGAGGACTGGAAGTGGGTGGATGTGCTAGAGAGAGATGGAGACATGTCAGTGGGGGCATTGGTTTGCTCATAGACGTCCATATTGCATTGGTCATCCACTCAAAACATGACTTCATGGTGTTTGCATGGTAGTCTCTCTATTTCATCTAAACAAACAAAATTAGATCATATCTTAACAGTTACTTAAACAACCTAAACATCAGTCAAGTAAATCTAATTTTCACATCTGAATCGCATTCATTACCTTTTAGTTAACCATATGTGTATTGTTATTTGTTATGTATCGGTGTAGTTATTACACTGTAAAATCCAATTAGTTATCGTTCCTTAAAAAAAGCATCCAAACCGGTTGCACTTAAAAGAAATAAATAATTAAGTAAAGAGAGCTAGGTAACTTGAATTGTGCTAAATAATGCTTCCTAAGTAGAGTACACTTACAAATGAGTTTAAGCAACTATAATGTATTCAATGCAAATTCATTACTCAGGTTGACCATGAGTGAGGAGGGCAGGCAGTGGACATGAGACCCTGCTGTACATGGATATATTACATAGGTGACACAGGCTGTCTTTGCCCTGGTATAGACTGGCTGTCTATGCTCCATGGCTTAGTCCAGCTGTTATCGACATAGACTGGATGTCAAGTATACTAATAAATAATATTTGCTTCTAATCTGATACATTCCAAATGTTGAAGTGAGCTGTAATTCATGCTCCACAGAACATAGACAACCAGTCAATGCCACGGAGCATAGACAGCAGTCTGCGCCACCAAGTGTAGCCAGCTTGTGACACCTGCATTAGTCACCCATGTACAGCAGGGTTTCATGTCCACTGTGTGCCCTCCTCATACACGGCTACAAGGTTTGATAAGAATTTGAGTTCTTTCTCCTTCTTTAAATGTACAGTGGTTGTGAGACTGCGTTGGCTACTTATGTTGCACGTAAGCTTAACTGCTTATTAAGTAATCTTCATTCATTCAATTTTTCAGTGATTTTTTATTGTGGGTTGTACTCTGGGACACAAAGACATGTCATATGTATGAGCTGTACAAGCCTGTGGGGGCAGTGCTATGAGCTAGTGTTTCTCATTTAAGGTTATCCAAACGATGTCACAGTGAATGCGCGCTGTGATGAAAGCTAAAAGCGGTCCAATGAAATAATAGAGTGTGTGATGTTTTTTGGTAGCAACTTTTTCTTGGTCAGGCAAACATGCACTAAACTGCTCTTGAAAAACACACTGAACTTAGTGCCCATTCTGTTACATTCAACTGGAACAGCATCAGCAGGAGGACAATGTTTTGCAGGGTAAAACTGTCAGTTTTGTTTGCAACTTTTAATAAAGTGTCAAAAAATGGTCCATACAATATCTTAAAACTCTCGGTGCCTTCTGAATCCTGCAGTCAAATATCAGTTTGCTTCTGCCTCAGGTCAGTGAAACTGTAGCCGCACACACTTCTTCTGCTCAGGTGTTTAAATCCGTCTTAACGGGTCTTTCAGCGCCTGTCTGAGCATCTGCGTCTTGCACCGTTGGTCATCTTTTTTTATAAACGGAGCTGTTCTTTGAAATCCCAGAGATTACTGCGGTGAGCGGGTGAGTTTTAATAAAATCTGTGAAAGGATGACAGAGTGAGGCTCACGTCTGAAGAATTCAATCCTCTCCACACAGGGTGAAGTGATGCAGTCAGGTGAAGTCTTATTCACGACGCCACCCTGCTGCCTCCAGGCCCCGTCGGGCAGACCTGTTAATTGTCTGTCCTGTGTAAATTACAGAGGGAAGTGTGAGCGGATCCGTGAAACAGAGTCTTTAACGTGACACACAGCTTGTGTGTCAGACATGAATGAATCCCTCCACTCCCGCCTCAAGCATTGCTTATTTTAGGAAAGCTCTCAGATCCCCCCGACAGAGCAGATTACATCCCTCTGCTGTCACAGCGTGCTTATTTTAGCAGCGTTTAGTGTTTACCTTGAGAGGACAATTAGCATGATTTGCAGTTTTAACTGCAGGGGGTGTTTGTTTTTCGTTTTTTTAGCGTCATATTTAATGAGGGTATCTTTTTCCCACTGTGCAGGTATATTTAGTGGAGTAAAACTGCAGAGGGACAGACAGAGCCGATCTACTTTCTTGATGTCTGCATGCAGGGACTTAAGGAAACGTAAACACATGCTTCCTCAGTCTGAGTCTGACATGTGTAAGCAGGTATGTGTAAACGAGGAGGGGGCACAGGCAGACGGGCAGGCAGAGAGATGGCTGAAGTCACAGCACAGCACATCAAGAGTATCAGGTGAGAAACATGAAGACGGCTCTCAGCACAAACTGAGATTTCCGTGTTTCCTGTGACCCGGACATGCGTGCACTTTCCCCCCGCCGTCCAGACACGCTCAATCACCGAGCAACTCTCGAGAAAGCAGACAGAAAGTCGGCGGAGCGTGAACGATGCCGAAGTTTTCTCAAATCCTCCAGCGAGAGGCTCAGGTTCAGACTCTGGTATGCTTCGCACGTCCCCAGGATGCCAGATAGACGTCCGCTTCTCTGACATGCCGCCTCACGGTACCATCCTCTGAATATACAACCAGCAAAGAGATGTGGCGTCGGTGTGACTTCACACACTTACACTCACGGCTCCTATTTATCAGGCTGGTAATGTGTTTGGGCAGTGCGGCACATCAGCTCATCTGATAAACACCTATAATCAATTTAATCATCCAGAGTAGGGCTCAGGATGTCTCTTTGTTTGGAAACCACTTAGTGACCCAATGCACATGAGGCTACTTAGTGAAAAAATATCTGGAGAGGAGCCCATCTTCAACAGTCAGAAAGTGTTAGTTTGGGAAGTGTAACAAAAGTATGACTTCTTTTTTAACTCTTTTTGCAATGGCATGGTCTTGTAGGCACTGATCCTGGATGTGCTCTTGCAATGAACCCTGGGAGGAACCTTAAAAGATGACCCAAGTTTAAGCACAGTTTCATTTTAACAACCTGATAAAATACAAATTAGACTCTTACACCTGATCTCACAAAAGTAGTATTATCCTTCTATTTAAAGAGAACTTAAAGAGAGAGAGAGAGAGAGAGAGAGAGAGAGAGAGAGAGAGAAACAGTATCTGTCAAATCAAGGAGAGTCAAAAGAAAAATAGACAGCATATGATGGTATCACTTTGGCTAAGAGGTCAAAGTTTAGAAAAAAAAAAAGAAATATCATGGGTCTGAGGCAGAAATGTAATGTCCACATGTGTGAGCGCTGGGTTTTAGGAGGTTGAACAAATTTAGTGAATAAGGTGAGGAGATGGGGGGTGAATCCAGAGTATATTGTGAAGGAGAAATCTAGAGGGTGTAGGAGTGAGGCACATGAAGGCAGGTGAGAGTCCTGAGTGAGAGCGTGGCAGAGTCCAGGTGGAGAAGCAGGAGGCTCATGGAGGCACTGGAGGAGAAAGGGGGGAAATGCCGGTTAGACGCTGTAAAGCCTCAACGATAACAAGAAACTTGCAATACTTCAGCTCTGAAGAGTCGCCAGATGTACCACTGTTAAAGCAGGAATACTCTGGCACCCTGATCTTGTCTAGCTCGAATGTAGGGGCTGATGAGACAAAGGTGTGCAGGCTCAGGAGCAGCAGGTGCAGGAGGGAGCAATGAGCAGAAGAGGAACTGACTGATATCTGTATCATCTCTGTCATTAAAACAATGTTTATATTGTTTTTATGGTTAACAAATGAGGAGTTTTGTTCTGTAATAGTGTGTTTATGTTTTAATATGGTTCATAAAGGACAATATAGGATTTAGTGTGACACTAAGGTATTTGAATTCATGTCAAATCTACAGCCCCTTTCAGGAATACATCTGGGTGATTCATCTCCTAATTTTGACTTTTAAAACCTCTTTATTTTAAATCCTTCACCCATAATTATGTATATTTACCTCTTAAATGTTTTTCTGTCCTTACTTTTGACTTTTTTCTCCACATTTAGACTTTTCCTTTCCTTATTCTAATTTTTTAACTTGATTTGACTTTTTATCTTTTGATATTTTTTTTCTTATTGTGTCTTTGATTTAATACTTGTGGCTTTCTAGCTCCTATTTTTGACTTTTTAAAATCTTGTTTTGATATTTTTTTTCTCGTCCTAAATCCTTAACCCATAACTACGCATTTGTATCTCTTAAAATTTGACATTCTGTCCATACTTCTGACATTTTTTCTCCACATTTTGACTTTTTCTTTTCGTATTTTTACTCATAGTCTTCTCAATTTGACTTTTATCTTTTAGTTATAAAACTTAAGTCTCAATTTGACTACAAATCCATACTTGTGACTGTTTATCTCCTAATTTGGACTTTTTAAATCTCTGTGTTTGAAACTTTTAACCCATCATTTTCTTCTTATCTTCTTATTTTGACATTTAATCCATACTTTGACTTTTTATCGAACTCACAACACTAACAACCTAATGTTTTGTGGTGTCTTTTTGTCCCTTTGTTTGGATTCCTTTATAAAAATGTACAAAACTCAATAAATATATTGATTAGAAAAAAATAAATAGATAAAAAACTTCCTGTATGAAGACCAAGTTTGGGTATTATACCTATTAGGTCTTACTTATCCCAAATATATCAAGAAGTAATTTAAAAATCACAAAAGCTCAGGTATATGATGGAAAACCAAAGGAGCATTGAAAGCTGATCCACAATTCCATCGCAGCAGATATAGGGGACATTTTTGCATACACATAAAAACAACAGGATGCAGCTTTTATCTGGTGAAACTTTGATCCTGAGCTGTTTCTGCGGGTAGAATAGAGAGGGTTTGTGCTGCAGTGAAGATTTCTCTGGTTCCGCTCTCTCTCTCTCTCTCTCTCTCTCCTCTCTGTATCTCAGTGTGGAGCTGGATGCTGCAGGCCCTGCAGAGGTGACCTGCTGCCATGCTGCACACTCTTGTGTTGGTGGGGAAGGCGGGTGCGGTGCCAGGGGCATCTCTCTGACAAACAGAGCAGATGCCTTACACTAACAAACAGCCCGGCGGGGCTCGGGCAGCCTCCCCGTCACTCCTCCGCTGCTACATCAACTCAGAGCGCTGAGACCTGCTGCTGCTGTACTGGAGGCCGTGTGTCCTTACCAGTCACAACCACAGCAGCACGCCCAGCAGCCCACGGGTCACTTCGATTTATTAGTCTGTGGTGACTTCTGCCTCCGTCACCTGCAGCTTTGGAGATACATGATGGTGTTTCTGGTCCTGGGTGAAAGGCTCCACTGAATATGCGGCCTGTATTTTTCACCACAAAGGGACTTTTGTCAGAGGCTTATTCTGACATTAAAGTTAAGCTGTTTATGCACTGCCGACTGTAATCACAGCTGACTTTGGAAAAACTGCACAGATTATGACGTCACCGTTTCAAACTCTGTCTTTTTCACCCCAGTCATCACAGAAAGATCCTGACTTCACTTAAACGTTGCGTGATTTCTTTTCATCAGCACCTCGGCTGCAGAAACTGTTTGTTCTTTAAATTGGGGGGGGTCAATCCTAACTTCAAACAAGGTCACCCTCCCCCTCACAACCCCAACACATCCACAGTGTTTGTATCCACGCATAGGCAATGCATGCCAATACAGAGGCTTAAAGAAAACCGCTTTATTGTGAATTTAGGGTTCGGCCAAAGTGCACATGAGCGCCTTGGGCTTCGACTGAAGACGCAAACAGACATTTAATTAATCTATCATGAATTTTTCAGAGATACAACCCGCCCCCCCTCCTCTGAAGCTGGATTATTATTATTTAGTATCTTGGGTTATGGATAAATTATGAAGAGACACAGGCACAGCTTACATGCTTATTAATTAATCTCATACTGCAGGGGAAGTGAGAGAAAAAAAAGGCTTTTTATCTGCTGCCAAGTGGAGGACCACCTACAGCAGCAGAGCGACGGCGGCGGCACTGATGAGCGGCGCTCGGGCCAACACTGCAGATTGAGTATGAGTTGCTTCCAAAGCAGCATCAGCATGACATTTTCAAACAGGCAAATGACACTGGTGGTCACTGGTAAATCTTAGGTTGTCATCACATTTTGCTCTGACTCAGGTCTGTAATTGTAGTTCAGTAAGCAGCAGTGTTAAAGCACGTAATGATAAGGTTTGTGTGAATCCTTTCACCGCGCTGTCATCGCTGACGTCAGTTTAAGTGAAGGGTGGCATCTGTTGTTTCTCCAGAGCTGCTCAGCACTCTTCAGCTTTGAGATGTAATCCCAGGATTATTTTTATTTATTACAATCAAAGTCTGCAGCCATGTAAATGATGCTCAGGTGTTTTAATATGCAAGTTCAATTATTTTAAATATTTTACGCACAGGATGCACAGACCGTGTTGCCTCACAGCAGGGTTTCTGGTTCGATTTCCTGGCTGGTCAGGACCCTTCATCATACACACGTGGCTTCTCTCCAGCTTCCTCCCACAGCTCATCTGGTTAATTGGTCTCTAAATTGCTAGAGTGTGTCAGTAGTTGTCTGTATCTACATGTATTCTGTAAAAAGTCCACTTCACCTGGAATTGTTTCCTGTCAGAAAGGCTTTGAGTGACGTTCTTTCTTCTACTTTTAAAGAAGAAATTGAGGCTATCGCTGATAAAACTGCAGATATCGCCGCGTCCATGGAGACCGCCTCACACGCCGCCACTGTTTTCAAACATTCAGACGTCTGCAGCTCCCTCAGCTCCCGCCTCTCTTCTCTGATTGGGTCAGCAACATCTCTGCCAGGTGAAATCGGTTGTGATTGGATCTTAGCAAGATGGATCTGCAGGATTTCAGAAAATGAATCATGCTGCTCCATCTGCTCTGCAAGGTTACAGCTCACCAGCTGATTACTGCAATAAAAACAAAGGTAAAGGAAACAAAAATTTCAAAAAACTCTCACATTTTGATAAAAGAGTGTTTACGCTCTCATGAGGTGGTTTTCTGGAGGTTTCGATACTGAAATTTATTGTATAAGTGCAATGGAAGCACCCTTTTCTCAAAAACTTCTTTGTGAACTCCTAGAGCAAGATCCTCTCCCATAAATCAGTGCTTGTTCATATTTAAATATCCCCTGACTTTGTCTGTTGACAACATCAGCAACAACACTATTGAATGACAGTTGAAATGACGGTTCAGCTCTATGTGGTATCCATGGTTACCACCGGCTACAGTCCTCCTTCCTCTGAAAGAAGACCTTTGCCAATTGAATCTTGCAAGACGAGACTTTACTCAAGTTGTGGGCAACTCTAGTCTAATAGAAACACAGGCAAGGCACAATTTTACTTAATCAAAACTTCAGAAATATCACTTTGATTTTGCAAAAAAGGTGTAAATGAAATACAGTCACAGATGCTAAGCCTGCTGCCCAATGAAAGCTGGTAGAGTCCAGCAAAGGGAGTAAGGAGGAAAGATAATGGATGGATGGATGTAAAAAATAAAATTATATGGCATCTCTGAAATCTAAATCTCTATTTTTTCACTCACTGGTGTTAAATAAAGCCTTCATATCAAAGTCTGCTGTCTCTTTAAGGCTTCCCACTCCCTCCTCAAACCCCCTTCTCTCTGATTGGTCAGCCCTCAGGAGGCCTGTCAGGAGTAGAGCTATGGGCAGACCTTGGTGTTTGAGGCCCGCGCCTCCAACATGTCATGAACTAGTTGAGAGAGTCTTATGTTGTGACCTCATCATTTCAGCAAATCTAATGAAGGTTTCACAAAGACAGTGTAGCGGTTTGAACATCCAGCACACACACACATACACACACACACATACACACACACATAGATATACTTACATACATACATACATTTAGTCATGGGCAAAGTATTGGCACCCCTGGACTTTACGAGGCATTCAACTTGAAACAATGTAAACTTAATGTAATGTGATTATTTTTTTGTTTGTGACTTATTTTTTGTTTGACTTATTTTCTTTTTTGGTAATTTCATGAGTAATCTTTGTTTAACACTTTGCGAAACATTTTAACTCTCTTTCACCTATTTTAAGACTGAATAATTTATAGATATTATGCTGTTTTACCCTCAAATGTTTGTCTGTAACTTTTTTTAATATATATATATGTATATTTGGAAAATGAATTGAAAACATTTTTTCGGCCCTAACAGGAAAAACAATATCCTGACACAGGTTAATATGAATTTCCACCACATGAACAGCTGAATTTAGATGTAAATAACTTTTAAATAGGTGTCCACTGTAGTGACCACTTTGCACCACAGGGTTAAAGATATGAAATGGTAAAAAAAAAGTCAAAAGTTGAAGCATAAAATGGTTCAGAATGCAGGATCAGAGATATTTGGGGTTTAAAATGTTTTTATAATTGTCGTATAAACAAACGTGATAAAGTCCTGATCCTGATCCTGCCATAAAAATATTACATATTTTTCCCAGGTTTGGTTTTATCCCATAGGTCTGCAACAACAGCACAAGCAAGTTTGACAGAACCTTTTTTTTTTTTTTTTTTGTTTGTCTTTTTCAGAAACCATTAAAAAGAAATAGTTTTCCAATGGAGCGCTCATCTGTAACTTTCACTGTTAGCAAACATGTCCATAAGAGCAGCTGGCCCTCGGTCATTTTCACAGTTTCCTGTGTGGCCCTTGTATAAGGTGTGAATTTAAAGAGTTGCACAGTTGGTCTACACATTCAAACGACTGAAAAGACGGAAAAGGTTTGTGTTATCGAATGTGATGGGCCAATCTGGTCCCAAATGCAAGGGCTGATTTTTGTCCCATGACCGCTGCTCCCAGTAAAATGAATTATCAGAGACTTATACCAAGTCTTAGTCCTCCTTTCTGAGTCTGAATGCAGTCAGTTATCAGGTCCAAGTCAAAGCGTGAGTCCTGAAAAGCCAAACTTTAGTGAGTCTCAAGTTCAAGAAGCCAAATGCAAGCAACTTTCTTGTCTGATTTCTGAGCTATGAAAACTCTTTTCTTGTTCCAACACAGCCTGGATTTAAATTCACAATACTTTGCCAAGAAATTCAAACAACATTTGGATTTCAGGACACTTGACTCCCAAAACACAGACCTACTTTCAGAGGAGATAACTGCTTTTTTCTGTGAGGAGGAGAGGAGAGGAGAGGAGAGAGGGGGAGGAATGATGGAGAGAAGAGATTATGTGAGAGAAGCTTGTTCTAAAATTATCAGGTTTTAAAAGCCTATTATAGGTTGTAACAGCTCTGTATAACAAAAGCAACTTAGTGAAGCTTTCTGTCATGAATGATGCTCAGAGTCAGCGTTTTCTGAGCGTTTAGTGTCTGACACCACACAGAGTTAAAGACCTGAAGTAAATGAATTATGCTAAGCTAATGTAACAGAGTGTGATCAGATGTGTTTTGGCGTCTCCTCAGCAGACAGACGGAGCGATGGGAGACACCAGGGCAGGTATTCTGCTTCTTCAGCTCCGTCACAGAGCGGATGCTTTCCTCTACAGAGCAGCTGTCACGATTCTTCCTCTGAATCATTTGTAATGACACGACTCCGAGCACAGCCAAACATCATCATCATCATTACCTCTATTCAAACAACAGCCGCGCACAAGAGCGAGGCTGATTTACCTTTTTTTTTTTTTTTTTAAAGTGGTTCAACAAGGTGATGTAACCTGGCTCAGTGCCCGGGTTAATCTGCTGCAGGATTTCAGAGAGAGCGCTGTAATGTGGGGATAAATCAGCATGTGTTTGTCCTGACTGACCCTCTGGCAGTGAGGGGTCATTTAGAGTGACCTCTACACACAGGCAAACATGAGAGGGTCACCCAAATTAATTATCCCTCCATCTGGCTGGACTTTTTTTCAAAATAAAAGCACGAAAAATTAACAAAAAGACAATTTATCGAGCAAAAAAAAAAAAAAAAAGGAACAAATCTTCTAAAACTGCAAAAACAGATGAGGTAAAAGATCTCCTGGTGTGTCAGTTATAGAGCTGCAGTAACCAAGTAAAATAAGTTGTCCTGTACCCTCTGATGCATGAATTATGAAAGTCAGTGTCAGGATTTTTCCCTTGAGTGTTTTTATTTGTCTTAAAGCTTGAAAAAAAGTTTTCTATTTTTTTTTTTTTTTTTTTTGCAAATATTTGTAACTGAATATTCAACTCATAACATGATGAGCTTAATGCAAATATGACTTTTTTTTGTTTGACTTCTTTTCTTTTTTTTTTTCATTTTTTATTTCATGAATAATCTTTTTGTAATGCTTTGCAAAACATTGTAACTCTCTTTTTTTTATTTTAACACTGAATAATTTATAGTTACTTTGCTGTTTTACCCTCAAATGTTTGTCTGTAACTTTTCAAAAATATATATTTATATATATTTTGAAAAAAAATTGCAAACATTCTTTCAGGCCCTAAGAAGAATAAAAATATCCTGACACAGGTTAATATGAATTTCCACCACATGAACCACTGAATTTAGGACAAAATAACTTTTAAATAGATGTCCACTGTAGTGACCACTCTGCACCACAGGGTTAATTTAAGTGACAAAACTAACACATGGTAAGATGAGAAAGTAGATTGGACATCTCTGCCTTATACCGTGCAATGTGTTGGCCAGGCAGTGTAGTCCCTGCACCTATTGTTACTTTTGCTTCCAAAGATTTACAGCAAACAACAGACAAGAACAAAACAAAATGTCCGATAGGTGACAGAACCATCAAGGAGAGGGCGATGACAACCTTCAACTGTGGCAAACAGAAAATTCATTTGGATGCTGAAGTTACTGGAGTTATTACCGTTGGCTAGCTGCCAGCCAGCTGTTATAATCTGGGATGTTTGGTTTATTAAATTTTGATTGACAGTAGAGAGGCTGCAGGGTTCATCTGCATGTTAAGAGAAGTACGACAAACAGAACTGTAAATTTAAAGTCACACTGAGGACTTTCAAAGTGATATTGAAAAAATGTCAATTGGAGATTAACCACATCTCTATGGGTAATAAACTTCTTGATTATATTACACACAGTAGACAAAGGAACTTAAAGATATCTTGAGATGGTCTTGTATCCTTTACATTAAACATGTTTTTTCAGCAATTTTGCGTCTTAAGTCCTCAGACACTCCTCAGCTCTTCTTTCTCATCTCCATTCTTGGTGTGACACACAAAGGCTCACGACACAAAAGTTGAGTCAACTTTGACACATTCTAACTGGCCTCAGGTGTGATTCTTATATCACCAGCACCTGTTACTCTCCACAGCTGAGTTTAAACAAGCATCACCAGCTTGAAATTAAATGATTTACCCACAATTCTAAAACAGTGCCAACAATTTTGTCTGGCCCAATCTTAGTGTTTTGTGTAAAACTGCGTCCACTTTGGCATTTTTCTTCATTTTTTTGAATGCACATCAAGGAAAAAAACACATTCATACTAAAACATTTGTAATTGCAACAGTTTCTGGGAGAAATGGTGTACTTTCTGGAAAAATTCCAAGGGTGCAAATACTTTTGTCCATGACTGTATGTCTGAACATATTTAAAATTAAAAATGAGATTATCAGCACTAAAGTAGGTAATTGGTAAATGAAATGGCTTAAGTGCCCTATCGTGACATCTGTATTTAGTCATGACTTATTACTCCTCTCCAATATGTTCATGGGTCAATGACAAAAAGAGGGTCTAAAAACGTATTTTTAAAAAGTTCTTTGAAAATGGATAAAAACATATTTCTGAGAGAAGAATTATGTTTTCTAACAGATTTCAGTAGTTGACTAACATTTCAAAGTTTTTAGGTTCATTATTTTTTAGTATTTTTAATTTGAGCACCCAAAAATGTCAGGGTGCGCAACCAAATATATGAAAATATATTTATATGTTCCTGTTATTTTTTCTGTGTGAAATTATTGGCTAGTATCTCTCAAGTGTCTGTAGTGACTCATACATTTTCATTTTGTGTGTTTCATTTCTTTTATTTGTGAATAAGATAAATAATTTGATGTTAAAATAACATTTCACATTATTACATTGGTTGTACCACCNTACCACCTGACATGGAAATTGTTCCAGTCACCAATGAAGTGAAAAAACCTTTTTTATCAGTATTTCAGAGAAATCTACAAACTTTTCCACTTGGTCACAAATGTCATTTGGGCTCCTCTGGCTGATGCAGTTTCCTGTTTCCTGTTTTATTCTCTTCACTTTAAAATAAAAGTCTAATGTTACGGTTGCACCACCCTGACATTTGACAAGGTGAAAATTACGGGACAAAAGTTTTTTTAAATTTCTCAACAGCTTTAAAATTATTTTTATTTGCAAAGAATGTTTTATTTAATAAGGTTCAAGCATAAAATAATGCCACTGTATTTTTAATTTCCATTTACAATAACTGACATTCAATTTTTAGAGTTTAATTACTGTGGATACTTGTCAGGACCCAACGTGGTGGACTGTAAAACCCCCAAACTCCTTGGTTTTGTATTTTTTTGTACAATATAAAATTATCAAATTTCTACACAAGTTTATTGTGTCCAATCATAGAATAAAGAAATACATGTGATGAAATACTCAATTCATGATGGAAGGAAATATTGCACTCGGACACAAAAAAAGGGACGTCACGTCATTGACCCATAGCCAAAGACTTTAAGTTTCACTTTCAAGTCTAACCTGCAAAAACAAACTTGTGGTCTAAAGAAGCAGAGCAGTGAGGACAGCAGTAAAAATGGGGAATCAGTTGGTCCTGTCAGCTAACAAACTGCAGGCTGAGAGTTTAAATTGCTTTGTTCTAATCTTCCCAAATGAACCCAGATGAAAAAAAAAGGTTCCAGAGTCTGAACAAACCAAAGCTGGGGGCGAACTAACCGAAAAGATAACCAAACACTATTTGATACAGACGGTCTCTCATTTACACACTTTAGCTGTCAGCATTCCCACACGTCTGCATTACAACATGACAAAATAATCAAGTACCATGGGAACCGGGTGAGCCTGGGAGCCATCTGCAGCCGTATGGAGGGTGGGACTGTGCAAAGCTCTTCTTTTCTCCGCGCCTCGTTCGGCCTCTAATAACTCATCAAGTGCCGTCCTGCCGGCCTCCTGAGCTGCTAAGCTCTTGCTCAAACATGATCCTTGCCGTGTTGGTGATTTGCAGGACAATTGGTTCTCTCGGGATGTGAAAGGTCAGGCTGAGGTGCTTGTCCGGTCCCTGACGTTAAAGCTGATACACAAGCAGCACTAATCTCCCTCAGACCCAGTTACTGGCCACCGAGCTGGGAAAAAAAAAGAACTTTCTCAAAACCTCCGGGTCTCACACGAAGGTGAGCTGTAGACAAGCGGGTTGCTTGGTTTTATAGCAAAGACACTCAAGTTTTACAACCCTTAACTGAAAATCAGAAAATCAATCATGAAGTCTATCATTCCAATCACAGCATTGAGAACATGCAAGATTTAAGACATGTTCTGTCTGTTTGTCCGGCACTTTTTTTCCATTCCAGCAAAATGTCTGTCAGGTATAGAGTTAAAACAGTCTCAAAATTCACAAATGCGCACAGAAGAATCCAGAAATGCACACAAAAATCTATGCATTTTTAAATTTGAGTGTGCATTTGTGAATTTGGGTATGCATTTGTCAATTTGTGTGTGCATGTGTGAAATTTTGTGTGGACTTGTGATTTTTTTGTGTGCATTTGTGAATTTGTGAATATGTGTGCATTTGTGACTTTGTGTGAGTGCATTTGTGGATTTGTGTGCATTTGTGTATTTGTGTTTGCGTGTGTGGATTTGTGTGCATTTGTGTATTTGTGTGCATTTGTGAATTTGTGTGTGCATGTGTGATATTGTGTGTGCATGTGTGAAATTGTGTGCATGTGTGACTTTGCGTGTACATTTGTGACTTTGTGTGTGCATTTGTGAATTTGTGTGTGGATTTGTGTGTGCATTTGTGACTTTGTGTGTGTGCTTGTGACTTTGTGTGTTCATTGGTGTGTGCATTTGTGACTTTGTGTGTTCATTTGTGCGTGGATTTGTGATTTTGTGTGTGTGCATTTGTGACTTTGTGTGTGCATTTGTGAATTTGTGTGTGCATTTTTGACTTTGTGTGTGTATTTGTGACTTTGTGTGTGCATTTGTGAATTTGTGCATGCATTTGTGAATTATTGTACACAGCTAAGATTTGTCTGTGCACATTTGTGTATGCATAAGTGTTTGCATTTGTGAATTTTTTGTGTGTGCATTTGTGAATTTTGTGACTTTTCTAACTTCACTGTCAAGTCTCACGCTGCCTGCCCTCCTCACTCATGGTCAACCTGAGGAATGATATGTAAATTAACAAATTACTTTTTTTAAGGCAATGACTTTGCTTTTTCAAGTCAAGTTATTATATTTTACAGTGTAGAAAAAAAATCCTGAATCTGTCTTTTAACTGATAAAAAATGGATTTGTTGAAATGATGACATCACATCAGACTCAACAAACTGGTTTTTAACATGTTGGAGGTGTTGGCCTCAAACACCAAGGTTTGAACCCAAGCCCCCTCCAGAGGGCTGGCCAATCAAAGGGAAGAGGGTTTGTGGAGTGGGACGCCTTAAAGAGACAGCAGCTAAACAAAGCGTATAAGATGGAGGCTGAAATGAGAGGATTTGAAAAAAAACCGAGAGAAAAAGATATTTTTTTCAGTTGATTGTCATAAAAATATCTTATGGGCAGAATTAAGACACACAAAAAATACCCTCTTTAAATAATCAAAAAATGCTATTTGCCTATTACTGTAAAAATATAGCACAAATATCATTTTAATTTTGAAATTAAAATCAAAAATAATAAATAATAATTAAAAAAAAAAAACTTTCAACCCTTTTTCTGACATCCTTTGTTGCCAGGTGACTCCTGAGGTAATTGTGATTAATTCACAAAAGCATTCTTTCAGAGCAGCTCAGGAAACAATTACAGGTGCATAAAGCACAGGGTTACCAGGTCTGGGTGACAAGGCCTGCTCAAGCTGACAAAAGCATCCAAATTCTGCAAAATTGAGTAGAAAATGAAAATAAGCCGTGAAACGACATCCCTATTATATATAATATACTGTAGGCTGGCAGGGAAGTTGCAAAAGTTATGCTTTGTTTACAAAACAGGACCACAAATGGTGAAAAATCCAAACCTGGGTTTCCAATTAAACCACAATAGATTGAAAAAGAAATTGCTGTGATTGAAATCAAAGAAAGCCTGAATTTCCTGGAAAAGTCTGTGAGAGCAGTGTGAGTGAAGTGCTAGGAGTGATAAATAAAATCCTCCGGAAAGATCAGAAAGTGCGGGGCTGCGGCGGTGAGAAACGAGGAGAGAAAAGTTGTTTGTGGGTGATGCGGTGTGAATAGCTGAAGGGAAACATTCATGTGATTTCTATTCCACTGAAGGCGTCTCTGCCTATTCACAGCAGGCGGCCGTGCAGCAACTCAATTCACTCCTCATATGTTTTATGGATTGCCATAACTCTGACACCGATACCGAGTATTTTGACAGTGTATTTTGTTTCTCCTGTCTGCAGCAGGAACACACAGCTGCTGTTATTTCAGCCCCGCGTGCCTCTGCAGCAGTGCGAGTGGTGATCGGGCACCTGCAGGGCTACAGATGAGATTCCTGATACGAGGTTCCGATTGTCACCAACCTTCGACCAGGCACCAACCTGTGAGCCGGTCTAGGCCTCCAGTCTTCTCCTACAGCTATAAATTTTCAGCGAGGGATTATGGGTTCATTTGGCCGGACGTTTAGCCCCTGACTGGAGGGGGCCCGGACAACATGAGCCCCGCTGCAGGGTCTGCATGCTAACACTGAGCCGAGGATACAGCCCCCCCCCTCTCCTCTGTGACAGTCTCTGCCCGGCGCTTGACATGGTGTCAAGCCCAGGTGCTGCGGTGGCTCAGCTCCTCTCAGAGCTCCAGACAGGCCAGATCCAGGCTCTGACAGGAGGGGTCTGTGGGGAGCGGCTGAGTCCAGACGCTGCGCTGACCCCGCTGCCCTCCTGTATGTTGTTTACCTTCAGGTGTTGGCACCTGCTCAAAGAGAGGAGGGAAGGGGGAGTAAAAAAAAAACAAAAAAAAAACAGCCGTGTCTGCTTCTTCCTCTTCCAGACAGGAATCAGAAATTGACAATGCTGGGGTTCAAAACACCTCAGCCAGACCTCCAGGGCCCTGAGGGGCTGCCAAGAACTGACTGGAGCTTGACCATGGCTTAAGCAGGTTCTCCAGGCCAAATGGACCCAGATCTTTCACCCCGATAGGAAAAAACAACACTTTAATCACAAGTTTAGGGAAAACAACTTTTCAACCAAGTTTAGACTGAATGCATGTGAAGTTATTTCTCACTTAACTTGTATTCAAACCAAGTCTTCACACAAAAACGTAATTATGTCTAAACTACAATCACACATATGTAGGAGCTGGGAATTTGTATCAAATGTTGATGAAAACAGTCTTTGGTAGTTTGCAAATCATTTAGAATTGATATTGAAAAAGGGACTGTACAAAGACTAAACTTTTAATGTGACAACTAAGAAATGTTATTGTTGTTTGAAAGAGGCTGAGTCGTGTCGCCCCCCCCACAGGAGAAGGTGGGGACAGATTCTGTGTGAGGTAGTGCTGGGTCATACCACAGTCTTATGATCCAATATGACGCCAATTACTATTTTGCCAAATGTATTTAATAACAGATACCCATAATTTCTGTCCCCCACCTCCTGTTAATTTCTTTTTTAAATTAAAACTCAACTTAAAAAACAACTCACATGGTGAACACAGTTCATCTAACAGCTTTATAACCTCTGGTGGCATTTTAAAACATAAAATAAATGGAATAAATGTAGAAGAACATAAACAATAACAGAAACATTAATAAAAACCATAGACTGTATAAAACATGGACGTAGTCTCCGTGACGTCACCCGCCTGTTACTGCAGCTCTGTTCTGAGGCTAAACGGCGGGCGCGGCCATATTGGAAATGGGACGAGTGACGAGTGCCCAAACTCACAGCTATTGGGCGCCCGTCAGTCACGTGATCTGAGCTGTGGCTCTGATTGGGTAAGCTCTTAGTCCTAATATCTTCCAAACGGCCGAGTTAGAAAAAAATTCACCCCCCTCACAGTGTGTGCTGTTAGTGAAATTAGCGATCCAGACGGGAGACAGAGTTAGTACCAGGCTTTAAATACACTGATTTCAGCTCTGAAAACGGTCCTTTTCCCGTTCACTTGTACAGAACTTCCGGTGCTTCTGGAGCCAGCCTCAAGCGGTCACTGGCGGAACAGCAGCTTTTTAGCACTTCGTGTTGTCTCATTTTTTCAGACCGGAGGTTGCCGCTTGATAAAAACATATGAAAAAAGTTAAAATGAATATGAAATTAAAAAAGTGTCAAAATAAAACACTTTCATATTTCCAAATTTTGACATCAAAGGGACTGTGAGGACTTTCTAAGTCAAACAAAGGCTCCGGGAGCCTCATCTGGCCCTTTGGACGTCCCTGTCAGACCAACGGGAGGTTAATCATAAGGTAGAATATACGGTCATGGATGAAAGTATTGGCATTCCTGGGATATTTCTAGAAAATACACTATTTCTTCCAGAAAATGTTGCCATTACAAATGTTTTTGGTATAAATTTGTTTATGTCCTTAATGTGCATTGGAAAAACACACAAAAGCTGAGGAAAAAAGCCAGAATCGACACAGTTCTACACAAAACGCAAAAAAATTGACCAGACAACATTGTTGGCACTGTTTTAGAATTGTGGATAAATCATTTAATCTCAAGCAGGTGATGCTTGTTTACACTCAGCTGTGGTGAGTAACAGGTGCTGGTGATATAGAAATCACACCTAATGCCAGATAGAATGTGTAAGAGTTGACTTGACCTTTGTGTTGTGAGTCTTTGTGTGTCACACCAATAATGGAGAAGAGAAAGAAGAGCTGAGGAGTGTCCGAGGACTTAAGACGCAAAATTGTCGAACAATCTCAAGGATAGATAGATATCAGTTAAAGGCTCGTTTCTCGTTTTTTTGTTTCCCTTCGTCCATTGGAAATTGGATGGGTTCCCATTTTTTTGTTTACCGATATCAAAACGGATGGAGGCAAAGTACGCGGACACTTGAGCCTGTTTAAGGTGGACTGAGAGGAAGATTAAAACTGTCCTGTGGTCTGATAAATCCAAATCTGACACTCTTTCTGGAAACCATGGACGCTGTGTCCTCAGCTCCAAAGAGAACAGGGAGCGCCCTACTTGTCCTGAAATCACGATTCAAATCCAGCACTCATGATCGTAATAAGACTGACTTAATCAATATTTAACAGTGTTGAACTTTAGACTGGAATTGCAAAAGAAGAGATCTGAGTTTAACTCTGAGTCCATCACCAAAACAACCCTTTTGTCATCATCCACTATGAATGAATTAGCTTTTATTAGCTTGATCTGATATAATTCTCCACATTTTGTCTGACAATATGACATCTAAATGAGAATTTAAGAGCACAATGCACATTTAAATACATTCAGCCTCTCGAGTTGGGGGTTAAAAAGACTGGACGGCAATTACAGCAAATATACTATCTGTGTGACGCTCTCCTGCACGCCGCTCTATTCTCAGGGAGCATTAGTGCATGAGTAATTATGGAGAATTATTCAACAGGAGCATAATTATGCAGAGGCTTTCAAATGACGGACAAATCTGTCGCATTATATTCATTGTTTTGCAAATGTGGTTGATGGTTCTGTTATCTGTCTCCTGCTCTGCAACACCTGTTTGCTATAATTAAAACAAACTTTGACATGGGATTGTGACTGTGCCAATTAACAGCAAGGAATAGTCCACCAATGGAGGATGGCAGGTGATTTTATTTTATTTTATTCATTTCTTTATATAGACTCTGTTACTTTTAACAATGTGGGCAGCAACAGGCAGAGCTTGAATATAATGTGGGTAAAACTTAATGCAACTCTTGTGTACACTGTAAGGAACAATCCTGACTTTATGGTTAATAACAGTGACTTTTTACAGTAGTTTTTCTGTTTTTATTTTATTTTTTAAATAAGATACAAAATTCTAAAACTACAGACTATCTCTTGAAGGACTTGGAAACTCAGTGACTTTCAAACATCCTGCTACAGATATTATCTTTTCTTGTGTGAAGTAAAACCTCCTATAAAATAACTATTTACACTTTAAGAGGACTTCAAATGTGTAAAAGAAACTTAAAGAGCATAATGGTTACATTTTTTTTGGGATAAACACTTAATATGGTCTGAAAGTGGAAGTAGAATAAGACAATCGCTGATTTTTTTTAATTATTCGTGACAAAAAGGCACAAATTTAGAGGATGAAGTAGCTATTTTCAGTGTCCCTGTTCAAAAAGCTACTTCAACCTTCGCCGCGTCATTTGACATCATCCAGGGGACGAGCGTTCTCAGCCTCCGCTCTGATCCATGTGTTTGATAGGAGATAGTGAGTGAGAGCGGGGATTTCGAGTCGTGTTTCTACAAGTTTTTTATTTGATTTGATCGTTCGTTGGGATGGTTCAATGATGCATTCTTACGCTGGATGCAAAAATAGCAACTTAGCAGGACATCGAGTCGATCTTTTCCCCAAAAGGAGGAAAGAGTTAGCTTCCATGCTCAGGTTCGTTTCATGCAGCTGAAGAAACGGGACTTTATCTCTACATCGGTCACAGAAAAAAGCGATGGTTTGTGGCGACAGGGAGACTATGTTCCTGGTTATATGATGGAGTTCAGGATCAGATACTGGAGCCAGGACCAGGTGAGATGATGGAGGTGAAGCCGCAGACAGCGACAGGTTCAGCAGCAGCCACAGCCTGGCCCCAGGTGTCAGATGTAAACAAGGATTTATCAGAGATTCATCCCGACAGAAACGTCATCTGAGCACTGTAAGTCTTGATTTATTTATTTTACGACCCAGGATTAGTGGATATACGAATTTTAACGGGTAGAAAAAGTGTTTGTTGAATACACGATATCACCGAAGCCGGTGCTGCGTCTCTTTTCTCACACTCACGGAAAACCGTATTTCAGATTTGCCATTTTTACAAGTTTTACTCTTCCAACGGACTGATTTGTGATCGGCACCAAACACACTACGGACTTTTTAAGTTTCTGTTTCTGAGTTCAAACTTTAAATACGCTGATGTGAACAGCATCAGGCTCCATGTCTGTAGCTAACGCCGTCACTCACCAGGACTCGCTCTCTTCTCCTCTGGTCCTCCTCACTCCTCAGCTCCCTGCTCTCCTTTACCCATAATTCCTCCTAATCCTGCCCTGTTCCTGCTCTTCATCGTGTCTAAAAGTCCCATCATTTTAATATTGAGGACCCTCATATGTATAGGAATGCAGATTTTCTCCTCTTCATTAACAGCAGTGACAGTCTGATCCATGTTCACGTTAAACTGAGGAGTTTTCAGCAGTTTCTCCCCTGGATGACGTAACAGCCCAATGCCGGTTTTTAATGCGGAAGTTAAAAAAAAGCAAACTAAAACGTCTCCAGCAAACTCTGTGGTTCACTAATTTCAAAAATACCTTCGGAACATAGTTTATCAGCATCTTTCCTATGATTTTATTCAAAGTTGTGTTTATCCTGCAATATGCTCTTTAATGTTTGACTACAAGGTATTTCATTTATAGCTTATACATGAACTACGAGTTTCACTTCCAAAAGCACCAAAATGATTTAAAAACATTTTCTTTAAGCTGTTGGAGAATCTGTGTGGTTAGGTTTCATTAAAATACCTTATCTAAAAGAGAAACTGGCTGGGTCTGAATTGCTGCTTTGTATAAACATTGATTTATTTTACAATTGTTTACAAGATTGTACAGTTGTTCACAATTGTTTACAGTTTTTTTACAATTGTTTACAAGTTTTAACAATTGTTTACAGTTTTCTTACAGTTATTTGCAGGTGAACGACAGGATTTTAGTTGTCATCCTCTGGCAGGACGCCACAGCTGAGCCTTTTTCTCAGCCACCTGAAGAACCTCCTGGTTCTGCTTTTTTTTATGTTCTTCACAGTCACAGGGGGAGTGTTGTTCATGTCCTCAGCCTCCAGGACTGGAGTGTTGACAGTAACTCCTGCTGGCAGGGCATCAGCAGGTGACATGTTCAGGTCTTCAACAGGTGCAGGTGCAGGCTCCTCAGGTACATCCTGGTCCACAGCTGGTGGTGATTGGCTTGGGGTTTAAGGAGGCACTGGTCAGTGTTGCCAACTCCTCAGTGAGGAAAGTAGCTATTGGCTGCCCCAAAAGTCGCTAGAAGTCGCTAGATGACGTCATCACCTAATTTGCATAATATGGCATTGGAATGTTAATGTAAGGAACTCTGTAGGAGAAATAATTAATGTCCTGGAAGAGACAAAAAGTGTATAATAAACGTCCGAAATGTTTAGGTCTTGATAATTTTGACTTTTTATTTTAAAGTCTTGTCTTAAAATGGAAAAAAAAAAATTAAATCCTGTTTTTAATTTTCTATATTTTTAACCAGCAGAAAGTGGCTTTTATAATTATCTCTGTCTCTCTCAGCTTGTTTAAAATTTTAATGTTTATTTTTTAAATTTCTAACTAATTTTCAGTGTCTTTTGAGAAAAAAGAGCTGATGTTTCTCTGCATTATAAGACCAAAAAAATGACCGTTTTACAGTGTTTCTTCCCATTTTTATTCATATTGTTTAGAGAAGATAAGATATTTTTTTATCATTTTGAACGTTGGGCGCAGAGGAGACTATGGACTCTTTTAGGAACAATTTGGAATTTGGAAGGGATTTTTTAAAAGTCAAGGTAGTTTTCAAGACTGCATATTTCTGGTGAATCTTTTTCCCGTCCCAGCGTGCGGCTGTGACTGGTTTTGAATGAGCGCTTTCAAGCAGCAGCTCTAATATCTTCCTGGTCCTGTGTACATGTGAACTACTTTCATCTCTGCTTCCAGCGCTGAAAACCAGCGGCTGCTTAGCGCACACGTGGTCTCCTCTCCTCTGACTGCTGCGAGAGTTGAGACCGACCGCCTGCGAATGCTTTGTGACGAGGGAGGGGCTCACGGCAGGACCTGCTGCTCGTTGAGGATGGTGACTGCAGAATGATACGTGCGTTCAGTTCACGTCAGTCACCAAACACCAGAAAAGTCGCCTATGACGCCAGAAAAAGTCGCTAGATTTGTCGCTAGTCGCTTTTCACATAAAAAAGTCGCCAAGGGGTCTGGAAAGTCGCCAGATTTAGCGAGAAAGTCGCTGAGTTGGCAACAGTGGCACTGGTTGATCTGTCACACTGGCCGACTCTGCTGAGCTGCCCCTCCACATCCTCACCCCCCAGTACTGACACTGGTACTTTAGTGACAGCCGGCAGGGTATCTTGAGGATGTGGAGTTCGCCCAGCAGAGGAGTCATGGTCTTGGCCAGGTGAAGCCTCGTCAGGTTTGTCATTAAGAGCTGGTTCCTCAGTTCTTGGTTGAGGCTGGAACAGCAGACATGTTTTTTGCTGTTACTACTGTGATTGTATTTGGTTGTATATGGTTGTATATGGTTTATAGTATATGGTTTTCATCCTCAGCTTCACACTCTGGCTGCAGGACTTGTCGCTCATTTGGGAAACTTTCAGGGATTATGTGAACATGTGAATACAGCTCATGCGTTCAGCTGTAGACTCAAACCCAGCAGGTAAATGTAAAATACGCTCAGTGGTTATTCTAACACTTAGGAAGTCGTGGAGGCAGGAGTGCTGGTTAAAACAGTTGTAGGCTGTATTTCTGCGGTCTAATGGGTACAAAAAGCGTTGTGTAGTCCTCTTCAACAGATGGCTTATCTGTACTTGTGTCACTATCCCGTATGAATGAGAGTAAAGGTGGAGAATAGAGGTGTAGATCCATTCGGATTGCTCACTTGCTTGAACCGTAGTGTAGGTAAAAAAGTGTCATCCTGTGTCTGCAAATATATTCCCCCTGGGGTCAAAGTCAATAACCCATTACATGGATTAAAAGAGCCTCTTCTGTCCTTCACTGCTCACTTCTGGACGGCAAATAGCTTCAGAATTTTATTCATTGCTTTCTATCACAAAGAAATAGTTGGTAAAGTATGTGTCAAAGCAATTCACTCCCTTATATTTACTCCCACACAGAGCGAGAGTCATGCTGTTCGCCTGAGCTCTGGACTTCCTGACTCACAAAGACACAAAAAGCAGAGAAAAATCCAATCTTGAAGAAAATCTTAAGCAGATGCATAGAAGCAGGAAAATCCCCGGATAAGCCGTTATGGTGAGAAAAAGCTCTCTCTGGTTATGAGCCGACAACACACTGCCTTTATTAAACACAGGTTTCATCTGTGACAGATCTAGAAGGTATTTCAGAGACGCGCCGCAGGTTGTGTCTAACCCGAG